>UCOL01000694.1:0-54455 GCA_900474335.1 Ormyrus nitidulus
GTTCCTCGGTTTATACCAAATTTCAAAGGTGTGCTCTTAAAATTGGCAAATTACACCTTTTTAATCGAAAAGTCAAATGTTTTCTGGATTTGCCCATATAATACGACACTGAATCTTACCGCCTTCAGTTGAAAATTATCCATACTCAACCGTGCAAGTACCAGTCCATGTACCTAAAGATTAACCAATACTGCTGTTTCAGCTCTGTTTTATCTGGTATTAATCGGAACTGTTCTTACGATTACAATTGGTGTAATCACTAGTTTCGTCTATAGAAAAGTAGCGGGCATAGCAAAAGTCAACCTTCGGCATTTGACACCGTGTGTCAAAAGGTACATATTCTATTTTTATATTCTACGTGTTGGTTATACTCGAGTAAAGGAAGATTTTAAGTATTAAAAATCATTGAAAAATTGCACATATATATAATAGATTACACTTCTGACAAACTTGATCGATTAAATCGCTTCTATCGTAATGATAAATAATTAATACGGCAAAAAGCAGTCGTCCCACGATTTTTATTATGACTATAATATCTACCTTGAAAAAAAATTTCAAATGGAATCAGAATATGATAATTTTTAAATTTTTAATTTTGAATTTCTGCACTGCATCATCATGCATTAGTTAAAGATAAATCTTTTTAGTTTTACTGATAAAAAAAATTATTTTTTTGAATGAAATAAAAAATTAATTATTTAGTAAAGCATGCAACAAAGATTGTAAGTTTCTCGTGCAATAATATGAATGAGACAATCATTACATTAAACTAATAGTGCAAGGATAGGAGACTGCATTGTTTCTTCCGATAGTTAGAATGCAAGTATGCATGCATTTATGCGTATCGCAATTATTACTCGAAGGCCGTATAAAAGTGACTTGAATATTTCATCAATTTGATAAAAATATCCAAGGAGCCGGTAA
This sequence comes from Ormyrus nitidulus, assembly GCA_900474335.1. Taxonomy (NCBI): domain Eukaryota; kingdom Metazoa; phylum Arthropoda; class Insecta; order Hymenoptera; family Ormyridae; genus Ormyrus; species Ormyrus nitidulus. The sequence continues at coordinate 928 of UCOL01000694.1, forward strand.
TATTTATTTTAAAAAAATAAATCAAAAACTGTTACTTAATTTGATGTGAATATACGTACGAATATTATACCTAATCGCCCAAAGTAGTGGAGATATAAATATATTTTAATTTCAGATTTCTTCGAACGAAAAAATATACAAAAGTACCCCTCAAAGAAGTTCAAAAAAGGACAGCAAAAGAATGAAATGTTACACAATTGAAAACAACTTATACTAGAGTAATATTGAATGAATTAGAATTTTCTCACATAATAAAGTATTATGATTGTCTCTAATAAAACATTTCTCACGCGAATGTCGACAAAATAATATATTTTAAGAATTTAGTAAATTATATTGGACAAGTGTATCTTATTGTACATTAAATTATGAAGTAAGATTTTAATTTACTTCCTCTCTCCCGTCGACCACGACTACGTGGGCTTAATTAACCCTTTTGTTTAAATAATTTTTTTTTAATTTGTAAAAATGTATGTTGATATTAATTTGACTAATATGTATTGTACTTATACTGCTACACAATTTAGGTCCTATAGATACAAAAAGTACTGCATGAAAGATATAAAACTCATTACTTACTCATTTTCATCTTATATTACTCAATCTTCTTATCGAATCATTATGTAGCTAATCCTAATTTATTAAATTTTACCGACTTGATAAACACAAATATTACAATTAGTCTTATCTAAAAAGTTGTATTATAAGTTATTTTACTTTGTATTGTAATTTATCCCGTCATTAGTGTTTTTTCAACAATCTTACTTCTCCACTCTAGCATTAACTAAAAAATTCATATATTCATAGTTCTCTGGCACACTATATTCATATAGTCTCTGCTGACACTCATTTTCTTTATTGTCAACGGATCTTTCGCGCGGTAAACATCATGGATTCGAACGTAGGTGCGGCGCATTTGGCGAAAGAAATTGATTCGTTAGTGTTTGGAGCAATTGATTATTGCTTATTCGGTGCTCTTCTTGGTATTAGCTTATTGATCGGAATATATTTCGGCTTCTTTAGCAAGCAAGATAGCACGTCTGAATATTTGTATGGTGGAAAAAGCATGAACTACATTCCTGTAGCAGTGAGCATATTAGCGAGGTTCGTTAAAAATTATATTTCAAGTCTTCAATTTCTTTTTAAACGGACCTTTTATTTGAAATACTATTTTGAATATAAATTATCCTTATTTGCGTCCTTTCTTTTTTTTAAAGAGTGTCTCGATAGCCTTGACGAAGTCGAGTTTTATGGAGCATTTATAAAACAGCCTATCCTCAACTGTTAATAAATTTATTATAATACAATCAAAGAATGACGTTTTTTTTAACGTGGCAACTAGTACGAACATAAGCTCAAGTACAGAATAAATTAGATTTATAAATTATTGAAACTAAGTTGAAAACTTATTATTATGAATTTTAGAATTCGAAATATTGTAAAGAATACAAGTATTTTTGTTACAAATTAACTGTGAAAATATTACAAATTTGTAACTATTACAAGTTTCAACACAACACATACAAAATTAAATTAAAACTAAAAAAATTACTTATCAGTTTTTTGTCAGGCATCACCTTTTTGGGCGTTCCCACGGAAGTTTACTCACATGGTAGCCAGTACTTGGCCTCCGTAATTTCGGCGCTTTTCATCGGATTAACCAATGCTTACATAACAATGCCGGTCTTCCATAACCTCGAACTTTCCAGCTGCTACGATTATTTAGAGTTGAGATTTTCGAGAGCTACCAAAACTCTGGCCTCAGTTGTTTGCATTATAGGGTACTTATTGTATATCCCTATCGTCGTTTACGTCCCAGCTCTAGCATTTTCGCAGGTTACCGGATACAGTATTCATGCTATTACTCCAATTTTCAGTATTATTTGTATTACGTACACAAGTATGGTATGATTTTTTCAAAAATTTTTTAAGGAGGATACCCATGTCTTGTATGAAAATGCCTGCATGATTAAAACTGTCGAAAATGGAAAAATGTCGAAGAACGTACAAAACATTTGTCATTTAAAGCACTTTAATGCCTTTAATTTGAATGACAAATAAATATGAATGTGAAAGTGGAGAATATATCTGTATATAATTCTTTCAATAGTCTGACCATCCAAAGGGATCCTTCTTTAGTAAATCCTGAAAAATATATAAAATGTAATAGTTTTTGCATTTCAGGGCGGAGTTAAGGCTGTAGTGTGGACAGATTCCATACAGTTTATATTCACAATCGGTGGTTTGATTACTGTATTAATTTTAGGATCAAGTACAGTAGGTGGTTTATCCAAAGTTTGGAAGATAGCTGACGAAGGAGGAAGAATAAAATTTTTTGAGTAGATATTTTTTTTCTTATAATTAATCCGCTAAAAGTGAAATAAGTAAAATAATTTATAACTAAAATAGTTTTATGGAATAAAACTTCTAAAGCAAACAGTTTCAGTCTAAAGTGGCATCAAATCAAAAATCCATCTATCAAATATATGCGTACCGATTAGGACAAAGATAAAAATGTTGTTATTATTTAGAATTTGATTTTTGATTATATTTTATATTATATTATATATTATGAATTTTTAAGATTTTAATTTTCTTCTACGCAAAAGAATCATTTCCTCATTATTTTGTTAAAGATTTAGATTAAAATCTTTAACCGTACTAATTATATATTTGTAAAAAAATTAACTAATTTAATAAATTTTTCCATTTTCAGTATGGATCCAAGCCTTTTTAAAAGAAATACATTTTGGTCTATGACTATCGGACTGACATTTTCAATGTTCAGTCGTTTTGGATTAGGTCAAAAATTCATACAAAGATTCTTGGCTATTAAAAAGAAATCTGATTTAAAAAAGTAACTATAATTCGAAAGCACAAAATGTCAGTTAATTCTTTTTGCAATTTTTTTAGAGCTATATTTTTGTCAACATTCGGCTGGGGTTTGTTACAAGTTGGTTGCGTTTTAACAGGTTTAATAATGTATGCTCAATATCATGATTGCGATCCATTGAAAGCTAAGGTAAATTTATATATTTACATTTAATTTATTCAAGTTTTCCAACTATCAGCTACATCACTATTAAAATTTAACTGAAATTTAGTCTAGGAAAAAAATTAAAAAATATGTTTAAATGCGATTAATAATTATTATTAAACAACTGCGAATCAAATCTTTTTCAGTATATTAATTAATGCATCTGTTTTCGATTTTGAATAATCCTTTTAAAGTTGATTAAGCGAAGCGACCAGACTTTACCCTACTATATCATGGACATAGCAGACAAATTACCAGGTTTACCAGGTATTTTCCTCGCTGGTCTTGTAAGTTCGGCATTATCCACCATGAGCGCAAGTCTGAATACACTTTCTGGTATGATTTATACTACTTTCATTGATCAATGGATAGCCGAAAAACCTGGAAAAGAAGCCAAAGCAGCTAATATTATGAAGGTTTGCATCGCAAACTGCAAAAATATTACATCAAGAAAGACTTGAATAGTAATTGCAATATAGAAAAACATTGTTTTACCAACTAATGACATCTTTTTACAGGCTTTGTGTGTTTTAATCGGTGCTATTTGCATAGGAATGATCTTCATTGTTGAGCGTTTAGGCACAATTTTCGAAATGGCAATGAGTTTGACAAGCTCAACCGAAGGAGCAACTTTAGGATTACTTTTAGGCGGCGTACTTTTCCCATGGATTGGGAAAACAGGAGCTATTACCGGAGCATGCAGTAGTCTCCTAATTATGGGCTGGCTCGTCTGCGGGGTACAGTGGCACACTCTGAACCACAGACTTACCTACCCTACTTTGCCGACATCGATAGAAGGTTGCCCTTATCCTTTAAATGAGACCGCAGTACTTGAAAGCCAGCTTCAACCGAATTTGAATCCTCAAGATGAGCCAATGATACTTTATCGTATTTCATTCATTTACTTTACGTTGATAGGGGGTTTCATATTTTTTATTGTGGCCAGCATCACCAGCTATTTTGTAGGAGAAATGGATATTTCTAAAGTCGATCCTAATCACTTATCGCCAATTATTCGAAAGTTAGTTTAATTATCAAGCGTTTATTAATAACACTGAAAATTCCACACACAATTTTTTTATCTTATTTAACTTTTACTTAAAAAAATTTTTCATTTAAATTAATTTTTTTCAGATATATTCCTCGACAGAAATTTTATGAACAAGTTCCCCTTAAAGAATTAAACGTTATTGATAAAGAAAAAACGGATGACTTCAAGAATGAATAATAACTTCTGACAAATAATTAATAATTGATTTAATTTTGAATAATCCAAATCTTGATTGATAGATATCTTGTACTTTAGATTATTGACATGATTATTATGTAACACTGTTGTAAAAGAATTTTTCACTTTTGTTAATAAATTTATATCGATTACAAATGAATAGCAATTTTACTTGTATAATATTGGGTAAATTAACAGTCGTTAAAATTATATTTTTAATAAAAATATTTATTAAACTAACGTTATTTATTGAAAACTTAGAAAAATTATTTTTTATTTTGGTAATAAGAAAAACTCACCATTTCCTCATTTGTAAAACATAAATTTCAAAAAATTGTCAAACTTTTCTACTCAGCACTTGTATGTGTTATTCAATTAACGAGTATGTAAATAACGTTATCTCGATTTATGCATTAACAAACCACCTTGCCATCAACACTCACAATTCACGTATTCGCTTTTGTTCCCATCTTTCGACGACGTGTAAATTTTCATTCCTTTAATGTACGATTGACTTTGAAAGTAATTTTTTAAAATGAAGGCATTAATGACAACTTTAAAGCCCATTGTGGAAATGAGACAATTAATTTTCATTTGGTCTGATTATTTTTTGTTCGGAGTTCTTCTTGGTGTCAGTCTTTTGATTGGTCTCTATTTCGCAGTGTTTAGCAAACAAAATAGTGCTTCAGAGTACCTGTATGGTGGTAAACACATGCATTACGTTCCAGTGGCAATTAGTATCTTGGCAAGGTAACTTAATAATTTTATTATTCTGCTCTCATTCTTCCTTCAAAAGAAACTCTTTCATAATTAATATATTTTATATTTTGCACATTTCATTTTGTATAATATAAATTGCACAATATTAAAACTTCACTTATATAACACTCTTATAAACCACTGCCTTATTAGAGATAATTTAAAAAAAAATAGTCTTAGAGCTTTATAGATAAGGAAGACCATTAAATTTTTACGACAAACTTATCGTTTTTTAGCTTTTAGAGTTGTTGCTTTCCGAGTTCAAAAAACTAATTCTATTACTACACATGACAATCCAAGTTTTTCATAAAAAATTGTGTAGTTAAAAATGCTCGTTCAAATTTAATTACAATTTTTTATTTTGTAAATTTAAGTTGATTAACTTTTCATTTTCTCTTCATTTTTCTGACTTTATATAATAATTTACGTAAAACACACCATTAATTTTCCTTTATTGCTTGTATAATAATCCCACGCAAGATTCGAGTTTATTGGAATGCTTCAGTTTTATCATTTTTGTGAAACGAATCAACAGATTAAATTAATGAATACAAAATATCTGCTCGAAAAACGTGCCTTAATGAATCTAGTCTAATAAAAGCTTGACATGTATATTACGCATTAAAACGTCTATAAATAAAGCTATACAGTTATTAGTTTATCGCATTCCTTCGAAATCAGAATTAAAGATATTATCGACTTTAATGTGATGCACAACCTTTTTTTTTCTTTTTTTTTGCAAGCTTTTTGTCAGGAATCACATTTCTGGGAGTTCCGACGGAAGTTTACCTACATGGCACTCAGTACTTTGCAGCAACGACTGCTGCTATACTAATTGGGTTGACTTCTGCTTACGTCACGATGCCAGTTTTCCATCAACTGCAGGTGTGCAGTTGTCATGAATATTTAGAAATGAGATTTTCTAGAACTGTTCGAGTTTTTGCTTCCATTCTTTACATAATTTCTTTATTTTTGTACATACCAATCGTTATGTACACTTCCGCAATAGCTTTTTCACAAGTTACCGGCTTTAACATATACATGATAACTATAGTTTTTTGTCTCATCTGTATCACCTACACGGCATTGGTGAGTTCATTTTATTAATTTAATCATGTTATTCCTAATTTAAAACAAATTTATAAAAATTTGTTATTCCAGGGAGGCGTCAAAGCAGTTGTATGGACAGACACGTTGCAATTTATTTTCACAGTTGGTAGTTTAATTACTGTTTTAATCTTAGGAGTCATAGCAGTAGGCGGCATTCAAGAAGCTTGGAAAATTGCAGAAAAGGGGGAAAGAATCAAATTTTTTGAGTAAGAATGATGAAGCATTTTCGTCAAGCAATCATCATTTATTCAGCGTTTTGTCTACGTCTGTTACAGTATGGATCCAAGTCCTTTTAATAGAAATACCTTTTGGGCAATGTCTATTGGTATGACATTCACAATGCTTAGCCGCTTTGGTCTAGGACAAAAATACATACAGAGATATTTAGCTATTGAAAAAGAATCCGACATGCGAAAGTAATAAATCAATATTCAGATATTGAAAATTTTAATAAATTTTAATAGAATTTTCAAAACCAATTAGTATTATAATATTTTTTATAAAAGCTTTATTTTATCTGTGACGTAGAGCCGTAATGTTAACATCAATTGGATGGGCTACCTTGCAAGTTGCTTGCGTTTACGCGGGTATATTAATATATGCCCGTTATCACGACTGCGATCCATTTACAGCGCAGGTAGCATTACACAATCGTTATTAATCCTTATAATTTCTCAATAAAAAAGTTTTTTTTATACGAAAAAGATGTACTCTTAAATCACAGTAAAAATGTAAGCACATCAATAATATCTCATGTTTTCATACAAGTTTTATAATTATCAAAGCTTGTGGCACGCACTGACCAGACCTTACCCTACTATGTGATGGACATTGCTGGACACATATTTGGCCTTCCGGGCATATTTCTTGCCGGCATCGTCAGCTGTGCTCTTTCGACGATGAGCGCCAGTCTAAACACCCTTTCAGGCACCATTTACGAGAATTTCATTGATCGTTGGATAGCTAATGATCAAAACAGGGATGCAAAAGCAGCGAGAATTATGAAGGCGCGTATAATTTTATTATTTACTTTAAAAGTAAAAGTAACTTGTAACCGAAAAAGTTTTCTTACAATGTGGAATAACTTACTTCAGGCGATAATATCTTTCACAAGAAATTGCACAGATGGCTACATTTTTTCCTTTACAATGAGTTTTATAAGCAAAGGTATATATCCTCAAATATCATAGTAATAAATTTTGTTTTGAATATCTAAAAACATTAAGCTTGAACAACTTTCTCTGGAAATCATAATAATATGAATATAAGTCAATTACTAACATTTCGAAAGTATAAATTCAAAAATCTCATTTTTTTTTCCTTTATAGAGTTATTGCCGCGCTGCGGCCATGCACTCTTCAAAAATCTAATAAGCACCTAATACCTACAACTTATATTTATCCGCGCCAAAAATATATTTTAGTTGATCTCAGTCAACTCCAGAATCTAAAGCTTAAAACTTGATAAAGATCCCCTTGCAGTGCCGCAAAACTAGCTTCGAATACTCATCCCTCTCCGCCCCAAAAACTATAATAACAGCAGGCTTTGCTCTTCGCAGGTAATGTGCGCCATCCTAGGCTTTATCTCCATAGGCATGATCTTGGTGATCGAGCGTCTCGGGACGGTTTTCGAGCTGGCTTACGGACTGAACAGCGCAGTCGAGGGTCCGCTTCTGGGCCTCTTCATTCTGGGCATGCTGGTCCCGTGGGTGGGCAGGAAGGGCGCGATGGCTGGCGCAAGCGTCTCCTTGCTCTTTATGGGCTGGCTAGTCGCGGGTACGCAGTGGCACGTCGGCCACAAAAGGATTCACAACCCGAGCCTCCCCCTCTCAGTCGAAAACTGTCCCTATCCCCTAAACGAGACTGTACCGCTGCATCACGCCACGACGCCGTTGCCTCTGCCGCCTGAAAAAGAGCCGATGATCCTCTTTCGAATAGCGATCCTGTACTTTACGCTCATCGGCAGTATCGTCACAGTGGCTGTGGCTGGAGTTACCAGTTATCTCGTGGGGGAGACGAGGGGCGCAGATAAAGTGCAGCCTGAGCACGTCTCGCCGATCATCCGACAGTTAGTCAATTTTCTAGGGCTAATTATTGAGTTTGGGAAGTAGTTAACCAAGTCATTGACGATGTAAACTTCATAATATAACGGGGAACGTAAAGTCTTTTTCAATACACGGATCTTAATTTCTTCGTTTTCATTTAGATCTACTATTCTTAAAACATTTAACAAAATAACTGGCACTTTTCTCACGCATTTAGCAATACTAATCTTTTTTTTCAGATTTTTACCGCCAAAAGAGTTTTCTGCAGAGTTGCCTTCAAGCAATTTTACGCGCACGAAAACAAGAAATAATAATAATGTAACAGGGAGCAGTAATCTTTAATTTAAAATATAAATCTTGAATAAAAAGTGTATTTAGATTTTAATATTTATCAAGTGCAATATAATGGCATTACAAACGTATAATTGAACTTTAATATGTTATTTTTTTATAATAAAATCTTATCTTATAATGAATCAACTCAGATTTGCATCAGTTATAAATTTTATATATTCGTCATTGATGTTTTAGCAAATATAACATCTACATAAGGTATTTATTATTTTGCAGTATGTGTGTATAGTATATATAAATTTGAAAAATTTTTTTAATTCGAAACAATTTTATAAAAATCACTAAATTTATATTTACGTAACTTTTTATCTGAGATATATTCTCTGGAGGAAAACATAAAATGCAGCTTTAGATTACATTTGCATTAATAATAAGATCCTTGCTGCACCTCTGCAGATTCCATGCCCAAGGGAAATTGAAATCTTTTCTAAAAATTCCTTCACGTGGAATAAATATTGTTTATTCCTTTGCAAAATACATTACATGTATGTATTTTGGATCACCAACATATATATTGCCATTTCCTATTCCTAGCATCCCCAATATTTCTAGGGAAAAAACTCGATTTTATGTATTTTCCAACATGAGAACTGGTCCGTTCATATACTACACCAATACGTCAAGTAATGAAAAAGCAAGTCGATAAATCAGCCTGAATCTATTTCCTCCTCCTTCGGTATCTACTGCATCCGCGAAGCATCAGACCTGCACCAGCACACTCGCATCCCGATACACACCGAAATAGAAGCGAGCGCGGGGACTCGGGGAGAGAGAACAGGCAGCAGTCGAAACGCACGGCTGCAGGCACGCTTATCGATCAGCGCGTACGCAGGCGCAGTAGCGCTAGGGCAAAGCCAGCTCGCAGGTTGACCGAGAGCACCGTTCCGGGCTATGCATTTTACGCGATAATTGAGCAATTTGCGTCGAAAGTCACCGTCCGACTTGACTCTTTTCTTTTTTATTAGAGCTGCCGCTGACGTACTTGCTGATTGATTTACGAAAGGTTTTTATAGGACGTGCTGTAAGCGGCAGGAAATTTAATTGTTATCGAGTGATCCTTTGTCGATTGGATAACTTTTTTTGCTCGAGAATTTTCAATTATTTACGAGATTCGACTGTAGCATTGTTGCGCCTTTTATTGCTTATTACCGTAACTAACAACATTGATAAATTCGCATACATCAGGAACTTTCTAAATTAAATTTTCCAAGAAATATTTTATAGATTAATAAATAGCTCTATTAAACAATTTTAAACGACGAGTTTTCCTCAAAGGTATACAATTTTTAATTGCGTTTAGTAACAACAAAGAAATAAAATTGAAAGCAGACAATAAATCGCCATTGGCTGGCAAGTACTCGAAACAAATTGAACTCGAGGCAAACAAAAGCAGCGCAAATCGCCGAGCATTTTAAACTGGAAAACGTCCTGAGCAAACGACATTTGCACTCATCTCCGGCCAGTGGCTCCGATCCAGAGAGAAAGAAAGCGGGGCCGAGGGAGGGAGAGAGAGGGAGTGAGAGGGAGGGAGGGAGGGAGGGAGGGAGAGAGAGCGACGGATGAAAACGCGAGAAGAGCGAGTGCGCGAGGGATGAGAGCGCCAGGCAGAGCCGCGCCTATATACACGTGGGAGAGCGCGAGAGCAGTGGAACAGTAGTGCACTTCCCTCCCCCGAGTTCGCGGCGCGAACGTTTTCTCCTTGCGTTCTACACCTACGCGACCGCCGCCGCAACAAGTTACACGCTTTGTGTGCCAAATCTCACTCACTTTTCTCGCCGCGATCGGGCCAAGCCAGAGAGCGATGTGATTGCGAGAAAGGATACTCGAGCGACGATGCCTGACTACTCCGGAGCTGCAGGTGAGTTTCTCTTTGTACCCTCTTGTCCTTTGATTCTGCTGGGAACGAGGGCCAACGGATTACCAGTCGGAGATCCGAGGACGATGAAAGATGCGGACGGACGCGTATTTTCGCTTGGGTGTATGTATAGTGCTGCTCTTTGGCTTTTTAAGAATCGAGGATAATTATTTAGCAGGCTGATGACTTTTTGGAAAGCAAAGAATAAATCTGCTACCGTTCGTCTCACCGTTTTCTTCCTTGAAAATACAGCTTCACATTCGAGTGACTCGAAATAAATATCATACACCATCTTGAAAAATTTAAAAGCATTAATTGCTTAAACAGTGTCTTAGTTATACAAATATTAATAAAATAAACATTTTTTTAAAGTAATTTAAGGGTATTAAATTTAATACCCCATAATAACCATCTGTCCGGCAGGTCATTATTACATATTATATGCAACATGATCCCAAACAATCGCAAGCACGCACTGTCCGAATTAACTCAATAAAAATTTACATACATTGTGCGAAATTCGCAAGAATATAACACTCGACAAATGAAATGTATTATTTTGAAATTTAAAAGCTTTTATTACTTTAAGTTAAGAAACTATTGAAAATTCTGATTTACCGACGTTTTTCTGAAATTTGAAATAACTATAATATACCCATTATTTATGCAACATGTATTATACAACATTTACGATATCTTTGAACAGCGTATGATTACGAAAATTCAATATAATACGAAAAATTTTTTACACGCGTTAAACTAATTTTTTAAATAAGCGATAAAAGTTGCATATTTGCTAATTTATAATCAAATCTTAAAAAAAATAACTGAATTTAAAAAAAATGAAAATAATTCATTATCAACCGAACTAAAGTCATACAAACTAAAACTGCAGCTTTTACACAAAGTTATCTAGGTTACTGAACACCCAAAAGCATCACATTTGAGAGAATACATTTAGCGCTGGATAGCAAAAATTATCTAGATCTATGTAGATCATTCTTGAAATTTCATAAATAATTATTTTTTTTTTTTTGTTTTTTTAATGATTGCGCTTATTTTTTAATGACACTAACGCTCGTTGCAATTTTAAGTACATTGAAATAATTGCAACCGAATTGCTGCACAAAAACATTTATGATTATTCCAAACTGCAATAACTTTTTAAAATTATTTAAATTTGTTTTTAAATGAAAGAAGAGAAATGATATTTTTGTTTTAATTTGTGCAGTTTAGTTTTTGAATATATAATGTGTTTGTCTTTCCTTCCAATGAAGCGAAAGTCACATACATTTGAACCAAATTACTTGACGTATTTATTCTCACCAAAAAACCTCCGCGTATTTCAGTTTCGAAAGGAAACATAAGAACTTTTTGCAGCTGTTACGCAATATTAATAATAGTCTCGGGAATAAAAATTTTTCTGTTAACTTTGTACAGAAAAGTTGACAGCTGATGTATATGATAAAAAATAATGTTTAATTTACAATTGCCATCACATTTAACATTTAAAAATAAATTTGAAACGAACGTTTCGCTCTCTAAATTTACAATAGTTCTTTTTTTAAGAAATCATTAACTTCCGACTATTATCTTTTTAAATGCAAACGAGTTCCTGGAAGATCAGGTTTCCAATAAATGCGGTCGATAACTTTCGTTGTATGAGCAACATTTGGTTTCATAGCATGCTCTGCGAAACCAAGATGAGTAAAGTTTTGAGAGATGATTATAGAAAACGAAACTTATATATACGTATTTTACTTAAAAAAAAAATGATTTAACTTGGTTAAATGCATTATATTGACATGTATGTGCGATCCCTCTCCAGATTTTCAATAAACTCTGCAAACACTGACGACTCTATTTTCTTTTCACCGCCCATGCAGCAGCGGCCCTCGGAGGAGCAGATCCTGCGCCAGTCAGGCAGGAAAGCCGGGCAATCGAACTGCTCGTAACGGCGCCTGAGCCCGGCAGAAACTTAGCAGCGGCGGTGGCAGGAAGATAATGCGGCGCACTGTTGCCAGCGGCACATCCCACGCCTCATGCCACTGGCCGCGTAATAATAGACGAAAGCGGAGCAGAGCCGACGTTTACGAGGAGGGGGCGGCATCGCCGCCGCGAGAAACCACTGAATCATCTGGCCGCTAAACGGCCGTTTTCGCTGCAAGCGCGAGGAAAGGAATCGATTCGGAATCGAGTCTGCGGGCGCCCGAATTCTCTCACATAAGTCTATTTTCATAGGGATATTTGCACGATTCAAGATTGATCTTGGGAGAACAACAGTGGATTGCGCTTCTGCAATAACGAAATTATCGCCCGTGCCAAAGTATTCGAATAAATTGGTAGTGGCTGCAATCGTAGATGACAAAAGATAATATGTTCCCGAGAAATCAAGATAAATAAATAATGCAGCTCTTTTGAAGAATTAGAAAAATGATAGGACTTTGCTTAAATGATTCGATTGACTAATTATAGCAAGGTGTCTTTTATCAGAGTTCAATCGCCTATTGGAAGATGGACTAATTCATTATTTTGAGTTTGAGCAAATATACCGTTGTCTTTCTTTATAATTTTAATAAAAATAAAAGAACATAAATTGACTGCACTTGCTTTTATCAAAGGAGTAGAATAACTTTAGAAATAGTGTGATACTAAAAAAATAAGAAAAAACAACAAATTAAACAATAATTAAATGGTCTAAAGTATTAAAAGCGGAAAAAAAGCGGAATTATTCTCTAGAACAAGTTACGTTTTACACTGACACTGCCTACGTAACGTTTAATAACTATATATATATTCTTTCATACTAATTTTTTATTCCCGTAGAAAATTAGCAGCCGCAAAAAGTTTCAACTTTCAATGCCTTAGTGCTCCATATTGTACTTCCTAAAAAGGTACTGAAGCGGAACAATAATATAACATAATTGATTAAAGGGATGTAAAAAGCAATGCTCCCAGCATGTCCTCATCGGCTACATTGCTACTGCAGCGAGGACTGCTGGCGCTGAGTCTCCTGGCAGCTATAATGCTCTTTTGTTTTCTAAGCCGGCGCCGCTTAGCGGCTTACGAGGAGTCGGCGTCGCGGGCCCGAAGCAACCGACTGCTCGTCGAGGTCTTGGCGAACATGAGCGAGGGTCTAGACAGGCTCGAGGCTGGCCTGGACGACATCGCTGCTGGCGCCGCTGCCGCCAAGACAAAACTCAGCAAACTCGTCGCCGCCAAGACTCAAAACTTTCTGGCCTGCGCCCTGCTCAGAGACGGCAGGCAGAGTCCCCCCGCGAAAAAGCAAGCTTCACCGAAGAGGACCGTTGCGGCTCCGACTACGTGACCCACGCTCAAAATTATAAAGAAGCTGCAAGGATTTAGAGGCAGGGTGAGGATAAAGTCTGGGCTTTTTAGTTAGGAAAACGTTCGCCAGAGTTTTTAATAGGCTGCACGAGCAACTCTTTATCTAAAAATCTAATTACAGCTTTCAACATTTACAAGTGCAGTTAAGCTTTTCAGTCAGACGCTGTTTGTATATATGTAATGCGTTAGACGTAAAAAATGATTTAATATACATGTATTTAATAAAAGCTGATCGTTTATTATTTAATCGAAGCTGTTGGTTAAAAAATATTCGTTATAAGCTCATTTTGCCATTGCACTGCAAATTGTAGGTTTAAACTAGCAGTTTAAAAAGTTTAAAATATGTAAAATGCATTTTTTTTTCATTAACATCAAGAAAATAAAAAACAATTCTAAAATCGTAAGATTATAAACTGTGTGAAAAGATAAATTTTATATAGCCGTTGATGAAAGTATTCATGATTCATTTTCACTTGCAGTTTAGAATTTAAAAATCATTCATTTATTTTCAATGTTACCCTAAGTAATTGCTATAGTGTGTACAAAGATTATTTGAAGCATATATAGACTTGTTTATACACATATTTATTGTTAAGAGGGGTTAAATAGATTAAAAGTCAACACTGTTTTTTTATACATAGTTAACATAAGTAAATTCTAATAATCAAAGACTTTAGGTTTCGCTTTTAGTAGGAAACTTAAAAACTTACGGTAGATTGAGCTTGTCTTATTGTATACTGCTAGATTTTTCTCGCACATTCGAAAAAGAAAACATTTTTATAGAAATCTATATTATAATAAAATTATATTTTTAGAAACTTAATGTTGCAAGTTTCTATATCATTAAAATATTCATAAAAAGGCGTAGACTCTTAAAATATGTCAACACTTAATTTGAACGTTAATAGTACCCTCATATAGCAGCGCAGTGATAATATCGCTATATTATCGTTAAACTTTCAAAATTTACAAAGTTTCTAGGGATATTATCGTTACGTTTATCTATTAGGGTAACGTCTAGACTGATTGTAATGTTATATAAAATTTTGCCTAATGTATAACAAGTTTCATTCTGACGATTTGCATTGCAAAACAGTTAATGAATATTTCTTAGAATTCAAATTTAATGCAATACTAATCTACCTATATACACATGATTCTAATATTTTGTCATCCGTATGGAATAAAAAGGATATAGGAAGAATAGAACTAATCGAAAAATTAAAACGAATGAATTTAAAATAAAAGATTATTTTTTACAATTACTTAAAATTCCTATTAACGAAACTTCTTGTTGCAATACGTTTATGTGACAAATTAGAGTCGCATGCTGAATAATTTATGTGTAATCAATAATACTGAAATTTGGAATTGATTATACTTTTAATTACTGACGTAAATGTGATATTACACTACACATGATTGTAATCATTGCGAAAAATGTTTTTAATCTCTCTTATACATACAAAATAATTTATAAGTAATACAACTTTCTGTTTATGAGCTATGATGCTTTACACATAAATGGAAAAACAACAATTGCGAAATAAAAGTAATAATTTACAAGTTATTGACTGGCAACAAAAATAACGCCTAAGATTGTATATTATTTGTAAAACCAATATCAAAAGTACGAGTACAAGAAATCGACTTAAAAAGTGATGACGAAAATTGTTGCAACGCAGGGGAACAATATCAGTGTCTGTTAAACGAAGTAAAAGTAAAGGTCACTGAAAAAACGAAAACACAAAAAGATGATACGAACATTATAAATTTAAAAGAAAAGCGAAAAACTAAAATAATTTAAATGGATAAAGGAACGCTTATTTTTCCACTGTAAAAAGAACAAGGATACAAAGTGATTTCTGAACGAAACAGGAAAGTGATATAAAGATAATTGAGACAATCACATAATGACGTTGGTGAAAAAAAGATTATCTCCACTCGGGATCCAATTCAACTGGAGCTATTGAAAGGAAAATGTACATTATATATTGAACATCTTTTAAAGTGCGATATGAATGCATAAATTTAAACAATGTAAAGCGGGCCAAAATGTGTTAAAAATTTCTTCTAAAAGGTATCTGAAATTACTCCGGAAAATAAACGGACGAAGAAATCTTGAGGGCACAACTCCAATATTTTTAATGAAAGTAATTATTAAATTATCTTAATTATATAACTTATAAGATAACGTATCATTGACTTCAACAATAAAACGTAAATCCTATTCCGAATTTTTAATAACTATCACTCAAATCTGTATTATAAATATCATTATTTACAGAAAACGTGTATTTCCTACGTAAAACATTTTAATGGGATAGAAAATTTAGCTCTTGTAACAAATTCTTTCTATGTAAAATGTAATAAAGAAATTAAAAATATTAAATGCAAACAATAATTTTGAGTTTTTATTATGTAATCCCACTTCCAATACTTTCTTATTTAAAAAATAGTGTTTCTTTACGATCAGATCTTGTACAATATATTTCATCGACGAACTATAGCTACATAGTAAACCATCAACAGTTTCAGTCCAAGGAAAGTTGCACAAGCATCTACAAAAATTTGTTGCATAATATAGTGTTAAATAATAAAAATTTAATGTAACAATTATTTGTAACAATGGAAAAAATTAAAAACTATTTTTAATTTCTTTTATAAATAAAATAAGTAAAGTAAAAGTAGGTAAAAGTCCATAATAATTATTTATAAGACGAATTGTGTAAAAACATATTTCATTCATTTTATCACTTTATACCCTTTTAAAAACAAATCTAAAAATGGTTTTAGCGATAATAAAACTGTTTCCATAAAGATTAAAATTTAGATAATATATTTAATAAGAAAGAATATTTTTAACTCAATTTTTATTGTAAGAAAATATTAAAAAAAATTTTCTTTAATGTTAAATGGCCATTTTTGTTCTATAATTATATGCAGTGTTAAAAAATTTACGAATTTTTAGAGAACCAAACTAATACCAGTTAAACAAGATGTCTTTAAATATGGCTCAAATTCATAATTAATTAATTACCCCCATCATCGCTCGAAGAAAAGCAAAAGCTCCAACTACAGAAGCTGCTCGACGAAGCGAAAGAATCAGCGAAATTTGCGCTTTCAAAGAACGTGCACCGCACAGATTTAGCGAACTCAAGGTCAATGGCACACACGCGCAACCGAGCCGGCGTAAGTATCCAAGTATTAGTGAAGAGCCAGCGACTGTAAGCCGGTTCACGAAGCCGCGCAACTTGGCAGTTGAGTCGCGACTGCTGCAACGAGACGTGCTTGAAATCGTGAGCACAGATCAGCTAAAATGTCCAGCGAAAGTAAGTGATACATACTTCTCATAAATCCTCGCCTATAAAGTGCTCAACGCAATGCCCTGGTGAATTATCGGGTGTTAGATCAGTGCGTGCGACTGCAAGCAAGAGAAGAATGTGATGTTTATTTAGGGTATGCTGTTTCACGGGATTCTGTTTTTCTGCTTTGAATCTGACAGTTTTTTCCTCATTGGTATGGTACGTACGGGAATTTCTCGCAACGGTTCAACGAGCCTGATGCAGATTAGAGTTGATGTGAGAAGCCGCTGATTTTGACGACGAATTATCTCGGCGAGATTAACGAGCGCTGCTTCGATCGCGAACGAAACCACTGGCAGAATTACCGTGAAGTTTGTTTGAATTTTCACATAGAAAAATTAGACTTTTCTTAGTCAGCAAGTTTTGTAAAAACATTTTCTTTGTTTTCTCAAGACTTTTGTTTAATTTTATAACGTTATTATTTTATATCTTTTGCTTATTTTAAATCATTATTTCTTTTATCAATTTTATATTTATAGATATTCAAGCGTTTTTCTACGTAAAACTGTATGCAACTTAGAAAATGACACGAAAATCGTAAAACGTGTGTGAAAAATTAAATACTAGTGTTATTTTAACTGTATAATATTGAAGTGACATTTCATTTAAATGCTAAGACTGTTTAAATAATTTTATAAAATAAATTCATAATGTATATTCGAAACAAAGACTCGTTGAAATTTAGTTATATAATTAATTTATTCACGATACAATATTGCACAAGTGTTTGTAAATTACACAAAAATTACATATTGAATTTAAAGTCTAAATATATTAAATTACATTGCATAATACACGCCAAGTAGCATTCCAGTACATAAAGGCGTGGTATTGAGAGATAAGTGTACGAAAATCTTGTTTACCCTTTGACTTTTATTTTTACTTGTGCTCCTATACTGTCGCTGACTTTCAAAGGTAGAATTATCTTTTTTTTTAAAAGATGTTATATTTTTTTGCCTATGAAATACAAGTTTACTTCGGTTCGAACGTTCGAAGTTTATCAATTTTAAATTTCATATAAGGGCCGGATCGAATAACACCTTCCGTGCTCGAGTGGGTCGGACAAGCGACTCGCGCGACTCGAGCGCGGAAGGCGTTGTTCGATCCCTTCAATTACGCAATGAATCTCCAAGCACATAAAATTTGCATGTGGTAAGTTAAATTATAGGAAACGTACATCGGTGAAAAATGGTACGTGCAGAAAAAGTATGTTTAAACTTTTTACAACTTTGTTGAAGTTAATATACAAATAGAAATGTTGTTGCTAATAGTAAAGTATGTACATCCTCTTTTTATACAAAAATATGATAAAAAAAATGAAGGTTAAAACTCAAAAGTGGATCGGAATTTTTTTTTAAATCACGATATGATTAGCTAATCGGGCATACTTACATGTTTATAAAAAAAAACTAAATGCTACATGAAAGGCGATAAAATCATAATTGTAATTAACTTTCGCGAGCCAGAGATTGAAGACACGCATCTTTTTGTAGGACAAGCAACCTGCGGTCCAG
The DNA here is from genome assembly GCA_900474335.1 of Ormyrus nitidulus. Taxonomy (NCBI): domain Eukaryota; kingdom Metazoa; phylum Arthropoda; class Insecta; order Hymenoptera; family Ormyridae; genus Ormyrus; species Ormyrus nitidulus. The sequence goes on from UCOL01000694.1 coordinate 19,542, forward strand.
GTTACCCCAGTCCGCGAGATGCAATGCTTCACGGGCCACGCGAGAAAATTCTCTACGTTAACTGCATCAGCACTGACCCGAAGAAACCAGACGTCTTAGCGACTGTCGATGTCGATCCTGCAAGTTCTACTTACTGCCAGGTGTGTTTAAAAGTGTGATCTACTTGTTTTATGATTTAATTCCTCACAGTTGCCTGCACGCCTATACATTTAAATAGAAGATAGATACATGATCGATAATAAGGATAATTATAATTAACATATAATTTGTTCTAGGGAGCAATAAATATATAAATTACATAAACATGATATTACTTTTCCGTTTAAAATAAAGTCCAATCAATTAGCCATTTTTCGCTTACTCGTAAATGGTCTGGAATTCACATAATCAATATTTTTAATATGTCCTTATTTCATAAGGTCTGATAACTACGAACCAGAATATGCCATTTTTCTAGCGGCATTTAACGACTAAACGTCTAATGTATAATTCGATGTCGTCATAGAAATAACACGCAGAATTACTTACCAAAGTAACCTTTCCCGACTAGAAACTATTAGTTATAGCTTTTAGGATTACAAAATAAGTTGTTTATTAAAGAATGATATACCTCTCGAAACCCAGTTATTTCCACACCATTCGCCGGTATTATTGGACACTTTCTCTTTTCCTTTCGGCCAAGTGCAGTTCACTCCCGCTTACTTTTCCGGTATCTGTATAATAATCTACTCCCACGCGGTCGCCTTCGCCCCTAAATCCCGACTCTACCCCTCGCTTATCGGGAACCCCACATTCCCAGAGGAAAATTTATCTAGTATTTGTTTGTTTGGCATCGTAAAACGTTCGACTGGCCCCATCAGATAATTCACAAGCTGAGAATGCGCGATCTGGCCGACGAGCTGCACCACAGCGGATGGAACATTTGCAGCAGCTGTCACGGCCAGCCCCAGAAACGCGACACGCTCGTGCTGCCCTGCCTCATGTCGGACAGGATCTACTTCGTCGATGTGTCCGACGAGAGGGCACCGAAAGTCAAGAAGGTTGAGTAATTTAGTGCTATCTTTGTTTGCAGAGCCTTGTGGCCTTTACGAGGATTACGGACAAGTTATGCTTTTATGATGACAAATGTTATTTGTGTTTGGAAAAGAAGCATTTGAGTGCGTTTATTTAATGTTTGCGTTACAATCAGCTATTGCTGTAGATAAGTTGGGCATATTAACAATTTCCTAAGAGTAATAATATAAATATTGATGATATATATTTTCTCTAGATCTTATAATTATAAGCATTAAAATTATTGTTTTATTTGCATGCTCAAAAACAAATTCCTCAATTTTACGCCTTTAAGTCTTATACACATTACAAGTGCGAGTCTCTAATCGACCGCAATTCGATTTCAAAGAAAATAGACTGTTTCTAGATCTAAAATATCTAAAAGCGAGCTTTTTACAAACGCTTAAATATAGTCTGAATGTTTGCGAATACAGATTTTAGAGCCCGAGGAGATGCATAAGCACGGCGTGGCGACACCCCACACAAGCCACTGCGCGCCAACCGGCGAAATAATGATTTCCACTCTGGGAAATCCTGTCGGCGATGCGCAGGGCGAGTTCCTCTGCATTGACAGCAAGACGCTTGAGATCAGCGGCACGTGGACCAAAGGCGACAAGAAGGCCAAGTTTGGCTACGACTTTTGGTACCAGCCTTATCACGACACCCTCATATCCACCGAATGGGGAGTGCCGAACGTCTTCAAGCGCGGATTCAGCACCGACGACCCGAAAGGTGTAGGTAAGTAAGGACTTGAGAATTTCCCCTATGAATTAACGTGCCTTCGAATCAGGGGAGCGGATACGGCAAGCCATTGAGAAATTTGGGTGTATCGCTTTTTATCACTATAGTCAACTGCTTTGATATTCGATCGATTATAATAGTTATTATTAGCTTTATCAATTACAAGCCTTGCACTAAATTTTTACTTAAACTTTTGCTTCATTCGAAAGTGTCGATATATTTATGTAGATCTCATTATAGATTTACGTGAATATAGCAGTTGCATAAATTGGGCATTATACATACTATATATATCACTCATTTGCAGTTACAAGTCCATAAATCGTACATTTTATTAATAAATTTTTGATTCCATCATGTTTCTAAATCTATATAGATGATTAATTTTTAAATATGTAATAGGCGTCTACTGGGCTCCGGCTAGGCTCCAGGGGTGTACTAGAAAGGAGTCATACTGGACCTCTCTTACTTGCCAAAATTTTTTGAGCTTAGGTTCACTTTGACATCTCCGATATAGTGTGCGTGGGTGGGGTGTCTATTCCCCCGTAACCGCCATGCACACTCTCGCCTGTGCCTGAAGTAGTCGCCTAGTTTACCTATACTAAAGAATATAATCAAAATAATGGACTTGTGTTAATAAATTTAAATAGATATTTGACCATTAAATACGCGAAAACAATCTGCTATTGAAATAGATACCATTTTTATTTAATTAAATAAATAAGACTAATGTCTTAAAAATTATATGTATTTTAAATACTAAAAGAGATTAATTATTTTTTCAGCAACATACGAGGGTTCGTAAAATTTAAATTTTTAAAAATTGATATTTATGTACATTTGTGGCTTAACAACTATAGCTGTTAACTATATAAAATAAAAAATTATTAAAATAATTTTTGCACAAATGTAGAGCATTACACCATTCATATTAGGTTATTAATTACTTAATGTTAAAAAAATAATTCAAATACTTATTATAAAATCACAACTTGGCTAAAAAATTAATTGATTAAATTTATATCAGCTTTCAAATGCCTTTTAAATTCAATTAATAAAAATAAAAAAAATCACATAATTTTAGTTAAAATAATAATATATTATTTAATAAATTTAATCGCAACCTACAAAAACTTGAGTCTCCTCATTTTTATTATAATCTAAATAAATATGAAATCTAATATTATCCCTATCATCTATTAACAATTATCACCGAGAGAGCAAATTGCACTAAAAACTGTAAGAATTAAACAATCCGCTCTACTAATACTGGTATATTGCTTGGCGACAGAGGTATACGGCAGAAGTTTGAATTTTTACTCGTGGAAGGACAGGACGTTGAAGCAGGTGATCAACCTGGGCGAGGAGGGAGTGACACCTTTAGAAGTACGTTTCTTACACGACCCCAAGAGTCCCGAGGGCTACGTGGGTTGCGCCGTTCACTCGGTGGTCTACCGATTCTACAAAAATGACGACGGCACCTGGGCCGCCGATCCTGTCATCAAGGTTCCGGCCAAGAAGGTCGAGAATTGGGTCTTCCCCCAAATGTCTGGTGATGACGAGTTCTTTTTTTCTACATTTAAGGCTGAGCCCTCGATGGCGTTGCGCTGCTTAATTTTAAAGTCATTCGGTTTAACGAAACACGTCGTAAATTTAAAAGAGTGCTGCAGCAGTTTTGGAGAGAATTCGGAAGCTAGGCGGAGATTATAATTATAAGCCATTGCTCTTTAGGATTTTGCAAACAAGTGTTCAAAAATTGATTTTTCTTTAAAAACTAGTTCGTAAACTAACTTGTACACTTTTTACAGCAGATCCTCAACGATATCCTCCCTGTAAAGAATTACTGTTGAACTTGCAGGCATGATAACCGACATCCTCGTGAGTTTAGACGACAAGTACCTCTACTTCTCGAACTGGCTGCACGGCGACGTGCGTCAGTACGACATAACTGACTGCGCGAACCCGAAGCTCACGGGGCAGGTCTTCCTGGGAGGCTCGATTCTCTCCGATTCGAAGGTGCGCGTCACGCAGGACCCGGAACTGAAAAAGCAGCCGGATCCCGTCTTCGTCAAGGGCCGCAAATTGGACGGCTCGCCGCAGATGCTGCAGCTTAGTCTCGACGGCAAGCGTCTCTACGTGTCCACTTCGCTTTTCTCACCGTGGGACCGCCAGTTTTATGCTGAACATGTCAAGTGAGAATTTCCGCATTTTTCTCAGGGATTAATTTGGGTGATGGGCTGACAATATGTCTATAATTATAAAACACTTTAAATTTGCTTTTTAAATTCCAGACATGGATCAGTATTATTGAAACTTGACGTAGACACTGCAAATGGAGGAATGAAATTGGACGAGAATTTCTTGATCGACTTTGGAAGCGACAAAAGTGATGTCTTTTTAGCTCACGAAATGAGGTAATTTGTCTTTGAAAGTTTATAAAGTAAAAAAATTTAATCTAATTAAATATATACAATTTTAGTTGATTTTTTAGTTGTTTTATAATTTTGTAATAAATAACATTTTATTATAGATACCCTGGAGGTGATTGTACGTCAGATATTTGGCTTGCAGAAGACACCAAAGCCTGAAGTAATATATAACTTTTATTGTACAACATATATAAAAATCAGCCAACCAAAACTTTTATTTGATTATTGCATAATAAAATATTAGTGCCATTGTACTTTTTGTACTATTATTAGGAAAATGTAGAAATAAAGTTTTTTCATTTTTCTCTATCCTCTCTTTTCATTTATTTTAATTTTACTATATAAAAAGTTTTTATACCTAGTGCGGTATAGGAGTACTGAAGAATATCAATTATTAATTAAACCTTTAATCGCTGACGCACACATTTATTAATTATTAAAAAAAAAATTTTTTATTCAACTTCTTTTTTAAATAATAAATTAAAAATTTTCACTTTATATTTTTTTATTTTTTATACGCAAAAAAGATTAAGTACAAAATATTAATTTTATGAGCAATAGCAAAATTGTAAATTATTTCAAATTTTGATAATTATAATTATTAAATACTGGACATCTGTGGAGAAACTCTGGAACTACTGTGCGCCGTCACTGCCGTGCCGTCAGTAAAGTAAGCTGGTAGAAATGGTAAAATACGGAAGGCAGTGATATACTGGAGGTGTTCTGGAACATAACTAAAGTGGCCATTCAGAAGCAGGACGACTCGACGAGTAAGAGAGAGACAGAGAAAGAAATAGCGCCCAAAGCAGTACATCGAGCACTTGAAACTCCCGTACATTTTTCCTGCTCTCGGCTCGCTCGGGGGACTCGTTCCAAAAGCGTCGACGGAAATCGGCGTGCTCCAGAAACAGTAGTAGAGTTCGAGCGAGCGAGCGAGAGAGACAGAGAAAAAAGCAGAGCAGCGCGCGCGCAGCCGCGTACCGCCGCCACTTGTTCAACGAGAAGAGAGCCATGCAGCCGCCTCGCGAAAGTTCCCCTTTCCTCTGTTTACGAGCCATCGTCGGGCGTCTGTGAAGGAGCCGCACAAAGAAGCAGCAGCTTCGCGCTGTTTTTTTTTTCCAAGAGGAAGAGCCCAAGCAGGGGGTTAGCGAGCAAGCGATCGTAACTGAGAGGTTGTCCCGGGAGGGACGACGGAGGAGTAGTAGTTTTTCTCTCGAGCGAAGGACCGTTGGCTCAGACAGGAAACGATGGCCGGGACCTTCGACCAGTACGACAAGGCCAGGTGAGTTTTCTCTCTGGTGCAAACTCCCCCACATAATAGTCGACTACCGGACTTTACCTTTTTTGCATGCTCGTGTCTTCCAGCTACAGAATTTCTCTTTGAAAAATGAATAACGGTGTCGCCTGGTGTTATAATGATTTCTTTGCTTGATGTTTGTTCATTTGAATCTTTTGGCACGAACAAGGCAAATGTTACATACTTATTCAGCTTGCACTTATCTATTTGAAAATTTGTCATGTAATTAAGAATGTAAAGTGGATTCCACTACGCTTGATAAGATAATTCTGATTGTACTACTCGTACTTTGCCTGCATACTTATGTATATATTAGTAACTTGAAGAATGTTTTTTAAAAATGATGAATATTTTTTTCAGCTGGTATTTCGGAACAATGTCCAGACAGGATTCCTCTGATTTACTAATGAGTGAAAAAGAAGGAGGAGTATTTTTAGTAAGAGACAGCAACTCTATCCACGGTGACTTTGTTTTATGCGTAAGAGAGGACAGCAAAGTCAGCCATTATATTATTAATAAAATTCAACAAGGAGATCAGATTCGATACAGAATTGGAGATCAGATTTTTCCAGATATCCCTAATTTATTAGCATTTTATAAACTGCATTATTTAGATACAACACCTCTAATAAGACCAGCACCAAGAAAAATTCAAAGGGTAATTGCAAGGTATGACTTTGATGGCAATGATCCCGATGACTTACCATTTAGAAGAGGTAATTTTGATTTTTACATACAATTATTTTAATAACTTAATTTTATTACTTAGATATTTGTAGTTCAAGTTATTATACTTGTTTTGAAATTGTGGAAAAAGTGAAGGTCAATGTTAATTAACTTTAATAAAAAAAAATTGAAAAATAACCACAGTTTAAAGCTACAATAAATCAAAATCCTTTCATAAAATATTATGCATACATAAATATCTTTTAAAGCCTCTTAAATAAAGATTCCAAAATAAAATGAAAATGTGAATTCAAATTCTTAAACCAATTTATTTATTTATTTTAATTTATTCAGGAGAAATACTGACTATAATTTCTAAAGATGAAGAACAGTGGTGGACTGCTAGAAACAGTCTGGGACAAACAGGGTCTGTGCCTGTTCCTTATGTACAAAAATATGAGGAAGAAAATCCGTTGATTGAGTCTACACCAGCTAGACCAGAAAGTGGTGGAAGTTCAGGATCTGGAACCCAATCATCCCATACAGAAACTGCTCCAGCTACAGCTACTCGTCGTTCCAACATTCAAAGAACACTTCCAGCTTTTGCTAAAGTAAAACAAGCACGTGTACCAAATGCTTATGATAAAACAGCATTAAAATTAGAAGTGGGAGATATAATTAAAGTAACAAAAACGAACATTAATGGTCAATGGGAAGGTGAATTGCATGGTAAAGTTGGACATTTCCCTTTTACGCATGTGGAATTTGTTGATAATGAAACGAATGAAGATGGTCAAGAAATTTAACAGACTTTTTAAAATAAAAGTGAAGTGAAATATCGGCGGCTACTGCATGTACCAATATGGCAAGGTTCAATTGAGTGATGCAATTGTATCTCATAATTGTAAGGTGATTTGACAAAGTGCAATATCATCAGCTTCAAACTGAAAGAAGCATCAATCCATTTCTTACAAATTGATATAAATGTTTCCATTTGCATCAAAGTTTAAAAAATGAACAACAATCTGATAATGTTAACACGGTGCCATTGGCAAGAAAATAAAATTCTAAAATAATTTAAAATAGTTTACAAATCTTGGGCATATTTAATTATTAATTTTTTAAGTAATTTTTGAAGATAGTTTTTAAGTTTTAAACATTTTTTTAATAAATAAATGTAATAGAAAATAAAATATAATTTTATAATTATTTACATCCAATTGTTGAACAATTAAAAGCTTTTAACTCGTAAAATGCCCTACCTATTTTAATTTTTTATGGTCTATAGATATAAATTCATTTAAAGTTAAAATATTGTAGATTAATTAAAAGTTACAAAACTGAGAATGATTTATATTATACGTGTTAACAGTATTTGACAGTTTTGTTTAACAATTAAATAAAGATAACAAGGTCTTCCTGGTTGATGCTGCCAATTTCAAAGTTTACCAAACATTGCACTGTGGCATCAATCTCTAGTCAGCGATTGCTAAAAAGAATTCTGAAATTCTTTTAAGGCTTCAATGTACATAGTACATAGCATAAAAATCTCAGATTTTTTTAACGCACACAATATTGTATTGGTAAATACAGATGCTGCCGGCTAAGGACAAATTGACTTTGAAATTATGTATTATAGATTATGGAAATTAATTTCAGCTGATTTTAACGTAACGTTCTAAACGTTGAACTTGTCTGTATGCTAGAAAATTGTGATAAAAACTTTTTATTCGAGCTGATGAAAGCACAGCTTTTGACTTAAAAGATGCATTTATTTTTTGAGTAACTGTAAAAGGAGTATCAATTGTGCAGAAACGAATCTGTTTTTTAAATCATATGTTTAAAAGTATTTTGTGAATGATTTTTCCTTATGCCTGTAGTTTTCAAAAAATTGAAATTTTGTTTTCATGTAGACGAGGTAATGCGCAGTATTAGAAAAAAGCAAAGTAAATTAAATATAAAATTGTATCTCATATCAAATACTAAACTCACTGCTAATTTAATCAAATTAAACCATTCGCAAAATTTATTTCGGCAGCTTCGCAATTCAGCACTACTGTATAAAACAGAAATGTGGAAGAGACTGTGCCATTATGTAAACTTAAATATTTAATATTGTCAATATATAAATCTCAAAAAGCAAAAGTCGAACGAAATATGCACTTATGATGCATAATAAATTATTAAACAAGAATCTATTAATAATTAATATTATTATTGCCTTTTATCACATCAGTAATTGACGATTAGGATTGTACTATAGGATAGGAATTATTATTTTGCGCACTCGTTATTATTAATTTAAAAAAAAAAAATTTTTTATATATTATGCGTTATATACATGAAAGGCAAGATAATGAAAACGGAAGTACATGCGAGTGGTACTAATACAATAATGTATATTTTTCTAAGCATACGCGCATATTCAATCTCCTTTTTTATAGCGAATTGTTGTCATTGATGAGCAATTATAAAGAACAAAATACCTGTCAGGTAGCTAAGTAATTGTCTTGTAATTAAAATAAAGAAATGTAATGGAACGATTGTTCACTGCGAAGAATAATAAATAGGAATTGTAAAAACGAAAAAAATATTTATTATTCACTATCAAAAAAGTACTTCATTCAACACTTTTTTTTATTTAAAATAATACTTGACTTACACATTCAGGTATCCATAATACATTCCAAAGCCACATATGAATTATTCACTACAATTCACTTATAAATTATACTCTCAGAAGTCACCTTATATGTTATCTTTGAAAATCAAGCGATACTGCGGACTTCCGTTGCAATATAGCTACAATCATGTACAATGTACAGCGTTGTATTAAGAATCATAAGGCTATCAGTAACATTTGAAATATTTACAAAAAACAAGATAATCAGCTGGCAACGTCATCGCTTTCGTTACTTTTTTTGTCAATTTGACAAAAACCAGGTACCACCTATTATTAGCGGTGGTTTATTCCCTATCGGGCTAATTGTGTGATTAGTGCAGCGCACATTTCAAAAAATTCCATAGTATGATGCCCTGTTGCTTGCGGTGGAGGTAGAGTAATATCTGCAACAGAATTGCATAATTATATGTGTATTTTTCTTCAATATTCATCATTAATAATGAAATTATTGACTATTAAATCCTAACCTTTAATGTCTTCAGATTCTTCACTTGATAAAGATTTAAAATCTAATAAGTAACTTTTATAATCTACTTGATAAAGCTGTAAAGACATTTTGCTATATCTATTAGTAACTTTATTTTTGTGTCGTACTCTGACACTATAGGGATTGATTATTTTCCACTCAAAATTAAGAGCTTTCATGGCACGGTAAACTTCATTCATTATGTCATTGGGCTTGGACTGAGACCTAATTCCTAAATGCCACTTTGCCCTTTTGACAGGAGTACCTCGATTACCTGAACTTTGTGTAGGAGTACTTCCCAAAGAACCCTGACGCTCCCGAAGGGCTGAAATATATTTTCTTTCAATTATATAAGTTTACTTTATATTTTTAGTATTTATCCAACATTCAATATATAAAAAAATTTATATCCAACAACAAAATCAAACTTTAACTAATGCATATTACATGACCATGCAGGCTCAGCAATATTAAAATGGTTAGAAAAAATAAAATTGTTGAGTATTTGAATGTTAAATAAAAAAAAAGGAAATAAACAACCAAAACGACAACATACACTTACGGGCTATTCTCTCGGGATGTGGCTTCAATGGACTCCCACTTGCTTCACTAGGACTAAAGGCCACTGGTGGTGGACTTGATGCTACATAAAAATCTTTTATTTCTGCTTTAGCAGCTTCATCAGCTATTCGTTTGTTATCTATAATTAAATGGTAAGCAATAGCCAGTTGATCATGAGGATCACCATTAAGTAAAGCTGCATGAACTTCAGCCTCTTTTACATTAAACTTTTCGCACACTTCATTAATAGCATCCATATCAATTAATGATGTATCTTGATCCACTGGTGAGGGGAACAAGTATGTTGGAAGATCTTTTTGGAACCATTCATGTTTTCTGTAAGTAGACATAAATTAATGAGAGCTTTTACAAATAAAGTTTTTAATCAAAAATAAATTTTATTAAGTTGATTTACTTAATATCTTCTATAGTTGCTCTTTTCATTGGATCAACTTGTAACATATGACACAGAAGATTTACCACACTTTTATTAAGATATTCGGGAATTGGAAATATACCAGCTTTAAAGACATTACAAAGCATATTATGTAAGATTCAAAATATTTAAAATTTCTAATAAATTAAGTAACTTACATTTAATTTTGCGAAATAATGTTGGGACGTGTTCATCATCAAAAGGCAGTGTTCCACAAAGTAGTGCATATAAAATTACTCCGCAGGACCAAATATCAACTTCTGGACCTGCATACAATTTCCCAGAAATTACTTCAGGAGCAGCATAATTTGGTGAACCACAAGAAGTACGTAAAAATTCTCCGTCCATCATCATGTTTGATAATCCTGAAAATAATTTTTGTCGTATGTAAAATTTCAATAATAATAATAAATATAGATTATTAATGGTATACCAAAATCTGCAATTTTCACATGAAGATTGTGATCTAATAATAAATTTTCTGGCTTTAAGTCACGATGAACAATCATATGCCTGTGACAATAATCTACTCCAGAAATAATTTGTTGAAAAAATCTCCGAGCCTCGTATTCTTTTAATTTTCCATGTTTAACAATATAATCAAAAAGTTCACCACCAGAAACATATTCCATAATCATAAAAATATCTGTAGGCGTACTGATAACTTGATACCTATAATTATAAATTATTCAAACCTAGTAAATTTAAAACTTGATTATAAATAAAATTAAGTGAACTAAAATGTCATACAATTTGATAATATGAGGGTGCCGAAATAATTTTAGGTTTTGAATTTCTCTTCGGATCTTTCCAACAACATCAAGGCTTTTAATTTTTTGCCGATTCAAGATTTTCACAGCTACCTTGTGCTTAGTCAAGACGTGCTCTCCAACTGAAATTAATTATCACTGTTACTAGATCATTCTAAAAATAGAAAATAGTCCATCTAGCAGAAAATATACTTACTTTTCACTTTTCCAAACGTACCAACACCCAAAGTTGGACCCAATGTGTAATGCCCTATCTTGACAATAGGCTGCACCTGGTTATTGGTAGCTTTGTCTGTCATTTTCGCCGCTAATGGAAAGTACAGCAAAGTGTGAAAACTCGTAAGAGCACGTTCACGTTTCGACCGAGAAGTCGAAAAACATCCGTCCGGGAAAACTTACCTTGAACTTCTATTAAAAAACGAAGACAAATCGCGCCAAGGAATGCGAAAGCTCGCTTAGAATTTCTTAGATGACATGAATGCGCGATCAGCGGTGAAAATCAACAAATTCCTTCTCGTGGAACACGACAATAATCAAGTCGCACACTCTTTCGTTTTATTTACATATTCTTATTTTCTGCTATCACTGTTGATCGACAAGAAGAAAACGTCTCCCGTTTTATCTGACATACGACGGCACACTACACGAGACATATGAGCACGAGCACTTGCGATGGCGCCATCTGCATCACTTAAAACACCTTGCCATTATAATTAATTATATTGTTATATTAATATTATATTGAATACAAAAAGTGAAAGCATAAAATACGCTCGTAAAAATTCACATATGTAATATGATATACAGAGTAGATTTTTAGCATGCTGTTTTCTGATTAATCTTTTTATGCTACTTCGCACCGCTATTTTTAAATGTTACGTACGTTCTAACTTGCTTGAAAACATCTTATTTAAATAAAACATACAATAGCTTTAACTCTACGTAAATAAGGAAAAATTTGTACTGTCTTCATATTGTTGTTTTTATTTTAACATATTACATATATTAAAATCCCTTATTTACTAGTTGCAGCTTCTTGTTTGTTGCTTATATATAGTCATTGTTAATATAATTAAATCAATAAATATATAAATATAATTAAACCTATAAATGAATAATTATTTTATTTGTTAAAATTAAACTATTTAAATTTATTTTCAGTATTTACAAGTGTACTAAAATTTGTTATTTCAATCAATTAAATTGTAAATATATATTTAACTTAAAAAAAATTGTACCCTAAAAGATTTATTGCTCAACGTTTCGTTTTTTTGATAGAGCTTTCTATAAGCATTCAAAATCACGGTATATAGATTTATCAAAGATGGCGGATGCTCAGAATATAACCTATAATATTACATACAATTTTCAATTGAGAACTCTTTGTTGCAAGTGCTCGTGTACTCAAGCAGCTGCGAGGCTGCGACTGCGACGTGCGAGCTGCCTGCGAACCAGCAATGTAAACGCGCGCGCTCTTCTGGCAAATATTCCTGTATTTGTTTGCAAGCCTTCTCGAACGAATCCTTATCAGCTGCAAATTCTGAGTGATAATAAACTGAGAGAAATATGTCCATTAAAACGTGCCAGTGCAGTTTGGAAAGGTGCCGAGAGTGCGTGGTAAAATGTAGCTAAAGCACGGGAAATGTGATCGTCGTTCCAACAGTGTTGTCATACTTTGGCTCTCTTTAAAGAAAAAATTGTAGACGCTTCCACTGACAAAATGAGCTCCAAACACAGTCCTGCTAAAGTTACCTTAGGCATGATCAAAGGTGAGTCAGCTGGCGCGCAACGCGCAAAGTAAATAAACAGATGAAATTTTTATCGGGTTATGGTGTTCGAAATTGATTAATTAAATTGCTTGGGTTATTATGTAATAAATCTAGTGTTAATTTTTAAAAACAAATGAGTCAAGGTTAAAAAGAGAAAAAAGTCAAAAATACATGAGTCATCGATTACATTTTCCTCATGACAGTTGCATTTTAGTCGTTAACCACAGTTGCATACTGATTATTTAAATTTTTGTTGTAACAAATTTAGTAGTTTGAATAAAATAAATATTCAAATATCAAAAAAATAGTTTCTTCATTTAGCAATGCTGATGCATCTTTGATTATTTTATAAGAATTTTAAAAGAAAACTCTTTGTAAAATCTGAATTATACTACTAATTATACTTTCTTTTACTTTTTTCTATTACTTACAGATATCTGATTTTTTATTTTTTATTTCTCTTTTCTTTTTTCATCATTTTCTTGCTCCTTTCCTGATTTTTTTGATTCTTTACAGTTCTTTTTCTTTACTTTTGCTTGACTTTTACTTGTTCAATTATCTGCTATGTTTCTTCTCATGTTCTTCTTCTTTATATTTTTCTACGTAAAGAAATAAGATCTGTAAAGCTTAAAAAAATATATTATTGAATAATTCAAATTGAATTTTTTTTTATACTGTTATAAATAGGTAAACCCATTGCAATGTCTGTTCCTGTGATTCGTTATCATGCCAGTGATGATGAACTGGAAGAACTATATCCAAGTTCAGATGAAGAAAAGCAAACCCCAGAATCTGAAAAGGCCTCTCCTAAACCAAGTCCAAGAAGACGTCAAATAAGTATATCGGATGATGGAGATAGCTGCCAAGGAAATTTGGAAAGACGCTCGACCAGTATGGATGACAATTTATCTGAAGGAACACCACCATCAGATCCCTGGAAAGTGTTATCAGATATTAAAGGCAAAATTACGAAAACATTTGAAGATAAAATATCAGAAATAAAGAATGACAGAAAAAAATCAAAACATGATAGGAGTAGAGATACATCTAGTGTTAGCGATTATGAAGATTTAGGGGATGTGACGCCTACTGATGAAAATGGTTCAGATAAGCAGGAAAAGGATTCCTTCTCTCCAAAACTAAGGAAGAGAACTCATTCATCAGGATTTAGTTTTACGTATGTAAAAACTGGTTTGAAAGCAAAATTATCTGAAGATGATATTGAAAATGGTGTGGAGGCAGCTGAAGTAACTTACGAATGTCAACTTGAAGAAGTTGATTCATTTGCTACAGGCGAGCCTACAAATTTCCTAAATAGGGTTCAAAATAAAATTAAATATTTTGTACAAGAAATATTTAAACCTTCAAATAAAATTATGTCAGAATCAGATCGTTTAGTTTTGCAATTAAAGAATCAAATATATTATCAATTTCTGATATTAATAGTTGCACTTTCTTGTTGTTATTTAATTCCATTGCCCAAATATTTAATGGGTATAGTGGCTGGCATTTTTTTTTCATTGCTGTTTGTAAAGATTTCTGAAAATGTTACTAAATTATTAGTTATGCCTACAAAGTTGATAGTTCCTGTTCTAGAAATTCCTGCAGTAAAAGAACATGCAGTTGTAGAAAAATTTGAAGGATGGCTAAACGAACTGCCGTACAACTATGAACCAAATAATTATCACGTAGCTCGCACAAAACCAGTGTTTTTTAAATTAGAAGGAGAAAATCTTCAAGTTATGGAAACTAGGAGTAGAATTCCTAAAAGAGCTGTTTGGGATGAAGCAAAGCATAAACCCAAGTTCACTAAAAAAAGAGTATACTGCTTAGCTGGTGCAAAAGTTGAGCTTCTTCCACATGGACTTATAAGAAGGAGGTATACACATTTAAAGTTGAAATTTATAGTATATTACGCACCTAGAGAAGTAAAGAATTGGCAAACTCATAGCTCGTCAAATACGAGCACTATGGCCTTGCCATTTTACCTCTCGAGGAGCTTGTACTATTTTTTTGTCTAACAAGGCCGAAAATACAACGTTCTCGATCCTACGCTGGACGGGAAAGTAGTACTTCGGCCCGCTAGGCAAAAATAGTATATTACGCACCTAGGGAGGAAAAGAATTGGCAAGCCTCGCCTTCGGCTCGGGAGTCAATTTACACGAGCTATGGGCTTGCCATTTTACTTCCCGAAGTGCGTATACTATTTTTCTGCTCGACGTCGCCGGAAAGCGGCAACTTCGTCTATTACTTTCTAACAATTTAACATAGACAACTATATTAGAATTATTTTTTATATTAATGAAAGCGATATAATTACCATATATTTTTTACCACTTATTACGTTTTTGTACCGCAGTAAATACAAAAGTTTTTGAATAGCTACATTACACTTTATAGTTTTTCAACATTTAAAAATAAGACTATTTTCGAATTCATATACATGAAATCTAGTTAAAAATTCAATGTAAATGAATTGGTCGTATAAAACAGTGATTAATTTTCTTTAAAGAAAAATAGTTTTTATATTTCTAGTAATGACGCAAGTTTGATTTTATAAGGAATTTTAATTTGATAATCAAAGTTAAACGTTTCATGACTTTTTTCTATTATCTTACTTCGCTATCGTTATAAGTCTTTACACTGTATTTTATCAAGATCTGTAGATTAAGTTTATAAATGATCACAATTTTTTAAAATAGATATCACTAATTTAATTGATAAAAATATGCAGGCTAAAAAGTTACATATATAACGGGAAATGTATAGAAAAATCGATAAATTGTATACCATTGATGTAATAATACGTAATTCTTGTTATTGGTAATCTTATTATAAGTATTTAAAGACTTTATCTGTCCTCTTTATCTAATTTTGCACTTACATGTTGGCAACTGATTTAAGTCAAAACTTAATATATTATCGGTTCATTCAGTACATCCTCCATCTTAAGATAAGATTTAAAAAAACAGGATAGGTCAAGACTAAATAAAATTTCAATTTCTTATCAATTTTTGGCGCAACGTTGAATACGTAATAACGATTGAATAACAAAAATTAAGCATTCAAGTACAAATGTTAAGAGTTTTGAGAAGGTTAATACAACTACTACTTTAGAGAAGAAGACAATATCCTGAACAAGAACTTCTGATAACCTTGTTTAATTTTCGAATTAGTTCTGCAGATATTAAAGTGTAAATTTCTTAATCAAGAAAATAAGAAATTTGTACAATTTTTCCTTAAACATATTTACATGTTCATGTACTCATTTTATCCCTAGAATGGGTAACTGAGCTGACTCATCCTTTAATGGATAACTGGGGTAATATATTACCCCAAACTTGTACGGTGGCACAATGCTTTTTATTTATAGTAGAACAACTTTAATATAGTACATTTTCTTTGATTTTTAATGAAGAAAACAATGGCAATAATTATATTCTGTTCATTTTACAAAAAATTTCAAATAATTTGTTAAGAATAAAAAAAAAACAAAAATTCCGCAGTCAGAATCGTAAATCAAACTTTAAATGGGGTAATACATTACCCCAGTTACCCATTCTAGGGTTAAACAAGTATATGTCGTATGAATCAATTAAAATATTATAACAAATATGTTTAGCATCGAGTAAATGATCCTTAAACTCATACTTTGAGATACGACAGAGGTTTCTATTACGACCATCTAGTTGCAACCAACCCACGGATTTTTCGTTTATAAATGTATTTCGCCGTTCGCGTCTTCACTAAAAACTCCACTCCTATTGAGAATTGTATATCATATGTTTACTAGGAGATATTTTGAGGTTCTCAAATTACTTTAAATTGAATTATTTAAAAATTTTTTATGTTTTACAAATGTTAAGGGACATAATGACACCTTCTGACATCTTCTGTATGAAGTATATTACAAAAGTTTGCATGCGATTAAATTCCTTTAAACAAGTACAAATGAATATTCTTTTTCATTATATTATTAATTTAAAAAAAAAGTCTTAAAACTTCAAGTTATCACATATGGACATCCACGAAGATGACAAATTATGACTAAACGTGGATCCTATCCATCTGAATTAAAATTTTTTTTTCAAGTTTAACTGTTGAATTTTGTTTATTACGATTAAATTCCTACGATTAATACCCAAGTACAAAAAAAATTAAAAATCTTTAAAAATTATGAATAAAAATATTATACTTTCATTTACATATATTTTCTTATTATTCTATTTGTTTTTGAAATTTTCAGGCGGTGGAGTAAAAAGTATCCGATTTGCGTTACTTTTGAAAATGAAACTGTAAATGAATGTGTTGTGGTAGAAAATTCCTCTGATGATGAAACACCACAGCACGATGCAGAAAATGATAAAGTTATTATGGAAGAAGAAGAGACTGATGAGGATTTGTCTCAATGCAGAGATGCTAAGGATGAATTCGAAGACTGTCAAGATGAATATGAAGATGAGAAAACAAAAGTAAAATTGTACATTTTTGCTAGAACTGATCGTCAAAAAGAAGACTGGTAATTATTGCACAGCTCAGTCGATTAAATTTCTTTTTTAAATAACGTTTCAATACACTGTAAACTTTCAGGTTTCGTCGCTTGGCTGCTGCATCGAATTTTGGCAGTAAAAGAGGTTCAATTTCTTCAGCAAAAGACGTAACACTTCCAGGAAGCGAGAAACCGCCGACACCGTCCATTGCAATGTCTGAGATGTCGTCTTTTTTATCGTATCAAGCTTACATGGCTCGATATACAGAGGTGAATATTTAAAATTCTAATTGTTCGTTTTACTTGATGAAAATGAGTATTATAAAACTCAGTTCCTAAAATAATATACTTTGTGTAGATTCCATCGTCCTCTACATTAGACTCGAGTAATTCATCAGGGTTTAGTCACGACGGACTTTGGATAAATGCACTATTAGGTCGAATTCTCTTCGACATGCATAAATATCCAGAAACCATAAGTTTAATCCAAGACAAAATACAACGAAAACTTTCAAATATAAAGCTTCCGTACTTTATGGAAAGTTTACTTGTATCAGAATTAGTTATAGGTCAAGGAGCTCCGGTCATTCACAGCGGTACGAAACCAGTTGTCGATGAAGGTGGACTTTGGTTTGATTTGGATATTAGTTACGAAGGCAGCCTAACTATGACTATAGAAACAAAACTGAATTTGATGAAATTAAAAAGAACGGGTTCGACTTCTTTACATGCAAATGAAATTTCAAATGCTGAGAAGCCCCTAGCTCGGCACGCTATGTTTGATAGTGATATAGAAGATAGTCCTGAAACTTCAACAGAAGATGAGGACAGCGCTCCTTTGTCAACAAATACTACACGGGAAAATACGTACGTTAATTTTTCAAAGTACGATTTAATTCTTTTGAATAACCCTGATTATAAAATGAAAATAATTTTCAGGCCTAGTCAATCTTCTAGAAAGAAGTTTTTTAGCATGGTCGATAAATTAGCAGCTAATAAATATTTTCAACATGTAAGTATATTTTAAATTTATTGAAAATTTTTAATTAACATTTTCTTAGAATAAAACAATATCCAATTCAAATAAAAAATTTAATTTGTTCTTAAGTTTATTTTAGAACAAATTTTAAAGTTATGTAATGGATATTCAAGCAAATTTTTTATTTTTTAGGCCACAGAATTGTCTTATATTAAGAGAGCAATGGAAGGACTTTCTAATAC
The DNA here is from genome assembly GCA_900474335.1 of Ormyrus nitidulus. NCBI lineage: Eukaryota > Metazoa > Arthropoda > Insecta > Hymenoptera > Ormyridae > Ormyrus > Ormyrus nitidulus. The sequence goes on from UCOL01000694.1 coordinate 38,123, forward strand.
TGAAATTAGATTAATGGTTAGCGTATCAAGTATAGAAGGATGTTTATCTGTAAATATTCCACCCCCGCCCTCAGATAGGTTGTGGTATGGTTTCAAACCTGTCCCTAAGATAACTTTAACAGCCAAACCTGCAGTCGGTGAAAGAGCAGTGAACATTGTGTATGTAACAAAATGGATTGAAACTAAATTGCTGAAAGAATTTGAGAAAATAGTCGTCCTTCCAAACATGGATGATCTGCTGATACCACTGTGTCCAAATTATCCGTACAGCTCATAAAGATGAAATAAATCACTCATTGACTGGTATTTAAAGCTTCCGCTTTTACGTGATTTTAAAATAATTGCAAACGGTAATTGCAATATTGAAGCGAACCGCTTTTTAAAAGATAATTATTGTCGTGATATTTTCTATATTTTCCGCGCCATTTACCTTTGACAATACTGACAATCACTGAACAATGATATATTTTCAAAAACTTACATTCTATTTATTACTATTGTATTTTGTGCTAGGTTTTTATGACGATTTGTACATATATAATTTTGTTTTATTCCTCACGTAGCACTACATCTTTTAGCACTATTAATTTTATCATAATTTTTATTGCAATTTTTATTTTATTCATTATTAATATATATTGTTCCTTGCAGTAGGCTGTGGAAATGTTCATGAAAGATTGTTGAGTTAATTTTTTAACTTGTATAAATACATCTGATCGCAATTTACGTTGCGAATTTGGACCAATTTTCGAGTGCCGAAATTAGGGGGATGTGAACGTTAATAAAAATTAGAACTCTTATTTAGAACTGTTATAAAGATAGCACTGTTACAAAACTAGAAATATAATTTTTAGATATTTTGTAATATATACATATAAATTTTATCATTATTTATTAATTAAAGCGCTTTATAAAAATATTTTCTAAAGAAGAATACTGTATTAAAAAAAAAAATTTCATGTTTTATTATCAACATTAATATTTTTTGTTTGAAAACGTTTTTCTAATAAATGTAAATTAACTTTCATAGCCCCTTAAAAAATACAGAAAAGTCTTTATGCTAAAAAAAAGTTTCAAAACTTATTTTGATTTTACTAATAAGCGATATGTATCGATGCAAAGATATTTTTCATCACCTTCTTTCTAGTAAAATGACCACTTACTTCAAAGTTATAAATGAAACATGTATGTTTCTTTAGTGCATCGATATTTTTCGTGCCATTATAATACTGTAGGCAACGAGATTGTGGTTGTGAATTTATTTTTTGCCTAAAATAATATTTATTTATTTTGTTTTTTATTACACTGTTTTTTTTAATGAAAATAAGCGAAAATGTGTCGATAAAGTTACAATGAAACAAAAATAATGTCATCGTCCATGTTGAAGTAGAACTAAATTGCAAGAGTGGCAAGATTCGTTGCAACACTAACATAACTCTACGCCAAAGTATAGGAATTAAGACTAGTTGTTTTTTACTGATATGTATCTACCATATTTCACCTGATCGTACATATTTTCCATGTATTTGTTATGAAAATAATAAAGTATTATATATATTTGTTGAAATATTTAAACTGTACTTACTATGTATACATTTAAAAAAAAACGGCACCGAACATATATACTCTACACGCCTTTGTCTTTTCGTATATAGATAGACATCCAAACCAAAGGCGTGTAGAGTTTTTTTTCGTGTAGAGTATGTCTGGTGCCAAAAAAAACCCACAACCTAAAAACTTATTGGAATTGAAAGGGTTTGTGTTGACGATATTAATATAAAATTTATTTTTTATTTTTGTTAATGAATATGTTTTGATGAATTGACAATTCTTTTACGAAATAATTTTATTAATTTTAAGCCATGAAATTTAATAAATTGCGATAAATTAACAAAACTACAATTAAATGTTAGCAGTTTTGGTTTTTATAAAATTTCTTAATATTATTTAAAGATAATGTTATTTCGATGTAAGTTTATAAAAATAAATTCTATTTTGTCATCCCATGACATTGAAAAATTTATTGTAAATATTAACTATTCGTAGAATTAGAATTGACCCTTGTTTCCACTCCACAGAAGTGTGGCAAACAATGGTTAAGCAGGTTTTTACAGTTTCAATTTAAAAAATTAGCAAGTAGAAAAATAATCATTTCATGAAAGATTTAATAAAATTCTTGAAATGATTATCTAATATATCATCATTATTCATAGATTTATGCAACTTGCTTTTTATATATTAGAATTTTTGTGATAGGCGCTTTTAACGTTGCAAATGAAGTAAAAGTAATACAATAGGTTTTTTTTTATGAAATGTTGATTTATTATTTAAATATACATTTTATAGAAAAATTCTGTAAACCTTACAATCGTTTTCATCACATCCCAATATGGATCAGCGAGATCCACAAACTAAAATCTAAAAAACACATTGATATTGGATTGTATATAATATTTCATTCATAAACGATAATAAATCCGTTTTTTGTTTCATTAAAAAATCTCTCATAATACAATAATATCACAGTTCGGAGATCGATGTCTTATTTTCGAAGTACATCCAATATATACAGGCTGCGGCACATGTATGTATGTACAGCTATTTACACGCCTTTTGTACAGAACATAAACGCTCTATCGACCGAGATAAAAAGACCCGAATTTATTGAAAACTGGTTCCCAAACTGGTCTCCAACCTCGAGAAGAATATACTGAGCAAGAAACAGAAAACTCTTATCATACCTTATCGCGCAAGCTCTAAACTCGTCTCGCAGAAAGTATCTGATTTTTACAAGTCGCGCAATATTAGTTGCAAACATATATAAAACATGACTCTATAGTGGGCAGTAACATCACTTAAGCAATAAGTAAACCTGTGTAGTCATCAACGGTTGCCACAAGTGGTAAGCGGTTTGTTGCTAACTCCTGAGGACGCAGGGCGCGCTTTCCATTTCTCGAACGGCTTCAGCCCATTCCTCGAGTCTTGGTGCGCAGGATAGCGTGAGATCTCCTAGACGTTTCTTGGCCATTATCACAAATTCTCCCTGGCCGTGCCGGGCATCACATACGGTTGGTACTCTGATTCGAACCTCCTTGGTCAGCCGAGGTTCGCTAGAGTCTATTTCGTTTTCCTGGAACGGAGAGAAAATTGAAATAAGGCGAATGGTGAGATTGTGAAGAAAGAAAGTTGCGAGGAGAGAGAAGGAAATTGGTTTATTCGAGCTCACCTCGTTTTCGTCGACGCGCCTCAGGGTCTTGGTGACCCTCAGGAGGATCTCGGCGCTCTCGAGCTCAGGTCGTCGCTCGACGGCGCTGACGGTGCCTCTGGCGACGAGATCGCTCTGGCAGTAGGCTTTCGCGAGTTCCTCCTTGCTGCAGGGCCTGCACTCGGCCTCCTCCTCGGGCTCAGCCTCGAGTTCGAGGTCGTAGTGGAGGCGAACCTTGGCCTTGCCGGTGCTCGATACCTCGTCGGCCTCGACGTACAGCGCGGCGATCTGGCCCCGCGAACGGAAGCACCGGTGCAGAGCCTCGTGCTTGCCGTCGCCCGCTGCGTAGATCAGCCGCAGACTGCCCTTGCCCTCCAGGTAGACCCGCCCGGGTCCCGAAGCCTTCACGCAGCCCCGGAAGCCCCGCGCCGAGTTCTCGCCGCCCGACAGGACGACGCGCAGAGCTCCACGAGGGTAGCGCCAGGAGACGGTGCCCCGGGAGCACCGTAGGTACACTGGCCGCACGCCCTTGCCACCGCCGCCGCTGTAACAGATTAATCAACCATTTACTTTTCAAGACACAACAAAGACTAGAGAAAATCTCTTGTTGTGCATATCGTGAGAGAAACCTCTACAAGGAAAAGGCTCATCACTCTGCAATTATTTTAAACAACTCTGATAAAGTATAATATGTATAATAAAAAGGTCATTAATCGTATCAAGTCGCTTGGAAAAACAATATATACGTTATGTATATCACATCTGCTTTCGCATCGGCGCCTCAGCGATGAAACGGCTCGCGAAGCATGAAAAAGTCCAGAACCACGATAACGCCCCTTTTGCGCTACTTTGCTGAACGAGGTTAATTTTGCATTTTAATGCGGCTCAATGTTACTCAGCTGATATATAAAGGTTTCGCATTTTTAATCCAATTTCACAATTTTAAATTGCCATTGAAGAACGTGGAATAAATTATTTATGTAACGGAATAAAGATCGGAAGATTAACTTGTTTTAGTTTTTATTCCGCAGATAAAACGCTTTACTTTGAAATGCTAATTTTTATTGTTTAGTTTTTGTATAGTAACTATTCATGAAATATTCATCGTACGCATGACTCGGTAATAAATTTATAACGAATTCTTTTTTTTCTCTCAGTAAGCAAGCCCACTCATGTTTACGTGCATTAAATTCCAATAACATCGCAATTTCTTTCTTACTTTCGAATAATAAATAAAAGCAGCGACTAGGAAGGAACGAGCGAGCGTAAAAGGGTCCTCCAAGGGCCTGAAATGCGATACGACACTCCGCAGAGCAGAGAGAAAGGGTAGGGAGAGAAGAGAAGTCTTCCACTCTCTCGTGCGTACATACACACTTCTCGGGTTCTGCGGGCCTTTCTTTCTCTCTCATCCGATACCCGGCCGAGAGCATCTTTCGATTATTTATTTTTCGCTCTAATACCGGGATATTGGATATTAAATTAAAGCTTCTTCCGGGGAAACGGCTGTGGTCGCGCGCTGCGTTTTTCACTCTGAATTATTTGCGTGGAATGCTAATGCGAGTGAAAAGCCCGTGATTGGGTGGATGCCTAAATTAATTAGAAAATGGAAAAACTAGTTGCGAAACGAGCAGAGTGCTCTCTAATTTTGAGCAATCCACTTGGGCTGGAAAAACTCGACTCGAAATCTACTTGTCCAGGTATTATTTTGAAGTAGCCGTACGCGAGATACTCTCATAAATGCATGGGTAATGAGAGCGCGAGAGGAAACCGGTTTTTCCCGCGCGCGCGTGCGCACCATCCACCTCCGGAGGAGATGCTTTGCGTTTTAATAACGGCTGCGCGCGAGGGCCCTTTTTTTAGCTGAGCTTATTAAATCATCGTTCGGGGGAGCTTTTTTCCCTCTCTCGCTCTATTTACGAGCGAGCGGTAGCTCCTCTTCCTTCGACTTGCACTCGAGGCGCACCCGTGCCGTTGACTGCCGGGAGCTAGTCCTTTCTTCTGATGCGCTTCTTCAACGCTCAACCTTTTCTTAGGGTAATTATTACTCTTAAAACGAACGCGCTACCGATTTCCGCTGCGTGATGTCACGATCAGGTGCAGTGCATGCTTTTTTCATTGAAAATCCCGATTTATTTAGAGAATAATTATGTCGAAAAAGAAACGCACTTGACCACTGAGCCATCAATTTTTTCCTCGACTAAAGCCCCTCTGGCATTGAATGAGATTGAAATTGGACGCCTAATGGGTGCCGATTCGAGGAAGCCGTGGAATCCGCTGATAGCACGCAAGGACTTCGGGCAAGGTTGCGACAGGAAGAAGCCGAGGCAAGAGACTTAACTGCTGCGCAGCGAATGCCGGGGGAAAGAGAAAAAAGCGCTCGATTTGCTGCGTCGCGATGCTGCTTGACGAGCTCCGAGCCTGACCGATATCTTAAAGATTCCTCTTGTATACAGGTGTTTTTCGAGAGTAATGCACTTGTGCAAGTCGATACCAGTTCGTTACTGTCTTTTATTACCGGCTTAAACGCGTAGCAGCTTGGTAATAATTTATTTATTCATCGGTTCGTATCTTAAAACTCTATGTTTAAATCTTCTATGCGTTGTACTTAATGTTAATATTAAATCTCGTTTAAGTTTAAAATGGTAATTTCAATTAAAGTTGTAATTTGAATGCCTGCATATAATAGTATAAACTTGTCATTTACTATAAAGAATTTATTAAACTATTTTACGACCTCGGCATTTAAGATATTAATTCAATTATTCACTTGTAAAATCTGAAACTGCTGCAACTTTGCAAAAATTAAATAAAAATTAAATCATTTAACCGGTTAAATATATATATATATATACACAGAGTCTAGCAGAATTCTGAAGCTATTATAATTTGGCATTTTGACAAAATTTACGTTTTTAGTCGTAAAAAGTTAATAGTTTTAAAAGATCGAGACATTAAAATATACCCGTCATAAACTATTGAGCAGTTCTTTTCGTATGCAAAGTATAGATGTGTTAGATTATGATTGATACCAACCGAGCAAAACACATATTTTATAAAAAATCTATTAAAATAAGGCGGCTTCGGGGATTTTTTTTCCTTTTCCGGATACCGACAAATACCTCTCGAAAGATTTTTGCACATTAGCATTCTGCGCATAATTAATCCATAAATCTCGGATTTCGCGCTTAAAATTCCGCTTTCTATTTATGCAAGCAGCTCGAGAAACAATCTAATCAGCTTTCGGTTTCGGCGAGATCAGTTGCGCTGACCGAGTAAATTAAAAAGGACGGCTTCCAAGCCGCAGTCACGACACGACTCTCGAACTGCATGGAGCGCGTAGGCGAGGGTTCCGTTAAATCCCGCGGACGCGGAAGTCGCGCGATTTAACGCAGAGAGAGAACGGCTTGCACAACTCGCGTGCTTCGCATTACGTACCTAGCCACCTATGTTTGTTGTCAATTAGACGCTAAGAAGGAATAGGAGAAAGGAGCTCGGAAATGAGCTCATTTCGTCGTTTCTGAGTCGTTGCGACACTTTGTCGCTTGGGTAACGCAGCGTGCCTTTAATGCTACCTCCGCGGCTTTTACCAAACCAGTCAGCTACATTTATCAGACGCCGAAAATTATTTGATCGTCAATGAGTATTGACAAAATAACGATATTTTACGATCTTGATCGATTGTTGTATTGTAAAAGATTTAAAGCGCAAAGTCATTTGTTTACATTGGATTTCTACTCGAAATCCTCAATCCTTAAATCTTAATACGTATTAATCACGAAACGCTAGAAAGCAACATTAAGTAAATAACGTGTCACGAAACATTAATTTTATGAAAATAATGATAGTATAAAGACCGGCCGTCACTCTTTTTCCGTAAATGGTGTATATTGTACTTTTTTAGCAAGGTGGCACGAAGCGATCGCGCCTGGACGGAATTTCTATAAAAGGCAGCTCGTCTTCTTAAAGTTTACGACTCCCGGGAAAAAGTTTTACAGCTCAGCGCAGCTTTCTCCATTCAATACAAGTGCGCACTTGAGTGATTGCTCGTGACAAATGGTTGCATCTAAAGCGCGGCGAGTCTCCTTTTAAGTTCTTAGACAGTTTAATTTTATTCTTGTTCCTTAACCGGTCTCTTTTCTTTTCTTTTAGATATTTTTATAGAACCTACAAATCAGCGCATAATAGAACGGAGATTTTGTAATGTCACGATATCTGTGCTGATTGTTGTCAAGTAAGTTTTGAAACTGCCGAAAATTTCGTTTGAATTCCAACTATTTATCCCAGGAATACAGTGTAAAATAGGCACAAAAGCAAAAATCATCCTCTAATAATTAGATTGAAACTAATTATTCTTCCACGTATTCTTTCTCCATTCATAACAAAGTTGAGACAGTGGTAAAACAGTATTTTTCCGAATTGACTATGTAGAAAGCGCGAGTTGAAATCTCGGAAGAAAAACAAGAGGAAAAAGTGGGATAAAATAATATTGAAACTGACCTGCCAGTCCAGTCGCACTGGTCAGCCGATGGTACGGAGCTGTGAAAGCTGGAGGCAGGAGCCGCGGAGCAGCCAGCGATCGTGGCGAGCAGGAGCAACGCGAGCGCGCCGATCGAGGACATGTCTCTCTGGTCCACGCACTCACGCACAATGCAGCTGCGAATCTGCCGAATCCTCTGCCTGTCTCCTCCTTACACTCGTGCACTGTTTTCCGACAAATCGCTCCAACCGAAGATCAAGGCCTCATTTCAGTGGCACTTGCAAGTCGAGCCTCACAGACACTCTCGGCATGACGCGACTCTCCCCGAGCAGAGCAGAAGCCGGACTGCCGAGCGGCTCTCGGACCAAGCACCCCACTACAGTGCCGCCTCGCTCTTTCTGCGCCTACTCCTTTTTTCCCTCCGCTCCCCCCACTTACTCTTCGCCCTTGCCGCCGTCGCCGCCGCCGCCATCTCTTTCTCCGCAGCGGTATAATGCGAGCGCGCGAGGAGTAGGTATTCCATCGGAATACAATGGCCCTTTACTCATGGGCGAATATTATCGAGCGGTCAAACGCTTTGCGATGGGGCCTTGTGCTCTCTCTCTCTCTCTCTCTCTCTCTCTCTCTCTCTCCCCCTCTCTCACTCTGCCGCGATAAGGACGCCTGTAACGAGATTTTTGCAAGGGGCTCTTTATTTATTGGACTGGCTTGGTTTTGCAGAAAATTACGGTCCTTTGAGCTCTCCGTGAAAATTATTGTGATTTTGTCGCGATTCAGATATATATAAAAGTAAAATTTAAATGATATTGGAAAGTAATGAATAAATGTCGAATGAAAGCCAAGAACGAAATACGGAATATCGAGTTTTTACATCACCTCGATCAAAATCTATACTTTTATGGAAAAAGTATTTAAATTGAAAATTATAACAGTTAAAACTGCTTTTTCGTCTGTAAACCTATTCTTATACTAAAAGTATTACGTACAGGTATATGTATAATATTATAAACTACTACGATATTATATTAAGGGTAAACACACTAGTAGTGACTTTAAATCTATCTGATGAAAAAAGTTATATAATTAATGAAAACAGTTGGCAAAAAGAGATAAAAAAGCGTAAATCTCATTTGAAATTAGATCTGTAATAACACTCAGCACGAAGTGTCAGTGCAGGCAAGGGATTTACGCGCTTCCATACACAGCTCGAGAGAAAAGAAGCGAGGCGGAGAAGGGAGAAAGGGCTGTTTTACGCACACGCGAGCGTATACATACGGCCGCGTAACATTATACGCCGCATCGCGAGAGATGTAACACTCGAGCGACGAGGAGGGGAAACGAGCGGAGAAAAACGAGAGCTAGAAGAGAGATGAGCAGCGCATTCTCCTCTCTGCACGTGCACGGATCCTATATATATATATATATGTAATGGGTTAGAGCGCGTAGCTTTTCGAGGCATTTTTTACGGAACGATTGCGCTCAAGGCAGACAGATAGACTGCACTTGGCTTTCCTCCGCTGGCTTTTTCTTTATTCGTGGGCCGGTTTTTTCGGAGTTTTTTCTATACTCGCTCGAACGATTGATTCTACCTGTTCGCCTTTTTTACGAGGGAGGGAGAAGTAGGTGCCGCTGATGCCTCGGAATTGGAATTAGTGGCTACTGAGTGAGGGGAATTATCTTGCGGGCGGATTTCAGTTTTTATGTTGCTTTTTTCAGAATTAAGAATTTAAAGTTTTCCTCCTTTCAGGTATTGTATTTATGAGCGAAACCCAGTGGAATTTTATTATTGAATACAATTTACTCTTACAGTTTACAAATATAATATTCTCTATTGAAAATTTTACCCAATTTAAAAATTGTCTAATCGTTATCATTACTTTGTAAACGATTTCAATTCTTGTATTAATTACTATATAATATTAGATATATAAATATATATAAAACTACTAAACTAAACAAGCAGATTAATTTTCTTTTAACGACGTAGACATACAGATATGAAGATAGTACTGCTCCACCTGATTAGTTTTTAATGACAGTTTTGACAAGTCTAGACCGGGATAGAGCAGCCGGTCCGACGCAAAACGTCCAGCTTGCGAAATTGCACCGCCAACAGCCAAAAATCAGCTTGGCTGGGCTTGCACGTATCGCGTGGGGCCGTTATATGCTTGGCGGCCTCCTACACCGCGGGCGAAATCGGCACGGAGGAGGGACGGCGATGTATACCATCAGAGAAGGAGGAAGAAGGAGGCCCGTGCTCTCCTGCGAGAGTGTCTCAGCCAGCCCGAAGGGACACCGAGGGAGGGAGAAGCCGAGCAACAAGTTGTCCGGGACCTCTATACATATAACCGGCTCGGAGCTTCATGGAGGATTCCGCGTCAGGTGCTCAACCTTTGCCAAACTGTACATTTAGTAATTTTCTGCATTTTTTAATTTGAGGAAATTTGAAAATTATTCATCAGTTATTTCTGACAATTTAAAATCATTATCCCAGTCTCTTGTTCGTATTTTAAATAACTTTTTAAACAACAGGGTGACTTTAAAAAGTGCAACGAAAGCAACTGAACGAGCTTCAAAGTTCGCAAAGACGGAATCGCCCGTGTACTCGGGCTTAAGGTAAAAATGTGTCCGCGCGCGTGCTCTTGTAACCAGGCGAACGCTCGCGCCTGGGCTGCTATTGCATTATATTCGCGTGCAATGCTCTCCTTCTCTCGCGGACGTTGACGTATGTGTAGCTCGGCGTACGCTACGCACAATCTCTCTCTCTCTCTCTCTCTCTCTCTCTCTCTCTCTCTCTCTCTCTCTCTCTCTCTGGCGAGGCTCATTACGCGATCAAAAGCGCGCGCACCGAGCGAGATAGACACAGCCGGTTCCGAGGCATAAGAGGCTTCCCCGGGCGGTTTTGTGTATACGCGTCTCCTCCCCTCTAGCCTATATATGTATAGCCTTTATGTATAGCACTCCTTTCTGCGCTTTTTGACTCTTTGTCCTCCTCTTCCTCGCGCTCTCCATATATTCCTGCGCGCTCGTTCGCCTCGGCAGCGTTCCCTTTAAGGATGCTGGAATGATGTATTCTATTTATAGGCGCATTCAAAACAGACGCGCAAAAAACAATGGCCGTATATATTTTATTACTCTTATCTTATATTATGCGCTTTCGAGGGGGATAAGTATATGGGGTACCCTCGTAAATTTATACTTTTATTAAATTTATAAGCCCGAGCTTTTCAAGCTGGAATAAAAATCGCTCTGGCCGTTTTATATTTTGAAATTATTATGTTTTATTGACATTTACAATTTTATTATTGTAAACAACTTTTATACTTACTTCAATCTGCCGCAGAACTGAAAACTAACACAATTCCTGAGATTAAAGAATTATTTAAAGGGTCCCTGTATAAAAATAAAAGTGTTATCCTTTGAAGTTAAGTCAAAAAACCGTATTGTATATTTATTTTAGCGAACAACTTATACATATACATAAATTTAAAACATGCCAAAATGACTAAGCTTTCCCTCGCACGTAAAAAAAAGGAGGCTCCCTATTTATACAGTCTTGCCGTTCTCCTCACCTCCGTCCCGAGCGTGTAATCACCGTTCCGTTTCCCTTTTTTTTACGAAAGACGTGAGTTTTTTGCGGCAACACTCTGTATTCCGAAGGATGTGTGCGCGCGTTTACAAGTGCGAAGCGAGCGATCTGCGTTTTCAAGTTGCGAGATAGCGTTTTCGTTGTTGGCTTTTTTCTGGCTTTACCGGATGCGGTGCCGCGATAATTTTTCCCCGCCGCTCGTCAATCCGTTTCTTACGGCGCCCTCTGACGTACGTCGGATTTTTCGGCCTGTTTTACTTCAGTTGCAGAATTCAGCTGCAGATGATTCTGCGCGCGGTGATTCGAAGGCTTTTACTCTTACGTTGCAGTATCGCTCCTCGGTGGCTACTAATGAAGATTCCGAATGGCAGATTCGAGGCTTGGCTATCATCTTCTTCAGCGCTCTCACTAGGCATCTTTTTCTGAAACGGATCAGATTTCATGGATTTTTAACTGCTTCTATAAATATCCGCAAAATGTCCGCAAAAATCCGCAACAAGATGAGTCACGACTTTAATTGAAACTATTTTGTACTATATTTAATGATTCGAAAATTCAAAAAAGTCAGTTAAAAACACCTGCATTCATTTTATTTGTTGGTATAAAGATAGACATGCAAATTTTTTAATATTAGCGCTTTTTATTATATTAGGCGATTTGAAGAATGCAAAAAAGAAACTTGTATTTCAGCATGTTCATCAGTTATTTAGTTGCTTAAACTTTAGACCAGATTTAAAATTATAAAAGTAATATATTATAACTGATTAAAAATGACTAAAAGGAATGTTAAGATAATTTTGAGCTAACTTTTTTTATTAAAATTCATTTCCATAAATTTCTGTGAATATCTTAGCACAATTCATAGTTTCTATAAATATCAACAAAACTTTAGGGATATAATCGAAGCAACAGAATTTTCTCAAACTCGTCATTCCTTCAGTTAGCCACTTTTGCCTCGTAAATTCCTTCAGGTCAGTAGGTATACGAAAAGTACAAAAAGTAATGCCGAAAGGCAAGTGCTCTTCTGCTCCATTATCGAGACGCCGTATTTATTGCTCTCAAGATAAGAAGTAAGAGAGAACAAAAGCAGGCGCAAGGATTCTCTCGGTCGTTTCGCGTATTGTCATCCTTAACGAGGTCCACTTGACTCCAAGACGACTGACGTCATCGTACGCTCTTACTTTGTCTCTTTCTCTTACTCTGCCCGCGCCTCAGCCCGCGTCTCAGCCCGCGCCGTGGTCAATTAAGCCGGGTCTTAAAAGAGAGCGAAGAGAATGCAAGATTCGAGAAATTTCTGGACTCAACTCTGATGGGCAAAAGGTTATGTTGTTTATTAGCTGCAGGTTTTCGCGTAATGGATTTGAAAAACAGCATTAATTTGCTTCTCATTTCCGGCCTTTACTGGCTTCTGGGTAGCTTTTCTTTATGAGTGCGTGCTCGAATATCGATTATCTACATGTAAAAAAAAGTGCATCTAATGTGAAGGGCTCATCGTACCCAAGAAAGTTCATTTCACGCTTGAATTGGTGCATAAAAATTCTTTTTTTTTAAACAAGATATTTTATTTCTTGAAAAAATTTCAGAAAAAAATGCAACCAATATAAAGCAGGTAAAAGATAATAAGAGCTAGGTAACCAACATACACGCACACTAATGGCCAAAATCGTACATGCAATGAGAGAAAATAAAGAGTAAATATTACTATTTTTTATCGTTATTTCAGATATATAAGAAGAAAAATAAGAATATTTACTATATGTTTTCAATTAACTACAATTTTCGATTTTAATATTTACTATATCTGAAATAACGATAAAAATAGTAGTTTTTACTCCTTTTTTTGTCTCAGTGCATGGAAAGAAATTATGTATTTAGCTATTAGCTAATTTCGTTTCCACGTAATAGCAAACTCGTGTTAATTGGGGAGACAAGTGCATTCGTCCAAGATATTACATTGAAAGTATAATATAATATATCCACTTCCTATGCTAATAAAGCACAAGCATTCTATATTTACTTAAAATAGGTTCCTCGTCTTATCTGCAAGGGTATTCCGCGATTTTTAGAAATTCTTTATCTTATCGCTGTTATTTTTAGATTACTTCAAATTTCTAAAGAGACGTAATGCAAATACATTTACTTTGGAAATTTGATTAAAACGCGCGTGGTCATTGAATCTAGCATTGATATTCTTTACGGTAAATATTAATTCTTAAAAGCAAATTTGAATTTTTAATTTCAATGATATGTCAAGTATGTTAAAGTCAGGCTAAAATCCCAATTGAATTGTTTGCTCGTTTTCCGCGCCACGTCACTAATTCAGCATTTGGGCCCGCAAGCAGGCAGAAAAGATGCTGGGCGCAGGATAAAAAGCGTCGAAGCGAACGCAAAGCACGAACGAAACCAGAGTGAGTGCCTCGACTGAATAGAAAGAAGGGACGCATTGACACATCGTACACCTCGAGATTAAACGGGACGCGAGCGCAGCCCAATTGGACTGAATTACACGCTCGGCTCGGCCGCTCTTCAAAAAATCATCGTCGCAGCAACAGCAATCGCAAACAATTTCATCAGAAAGCTTCAATTGCGCCGAGTCGTTTTTCATTCGGACTTGTAAATTGGGAACTTATTGGGGCGCGCGTCGATCATGAGCCTTCATTGTTTTAGATCGCTCTAATGGGCCGAATTGATACGCGTTGATTTAAGCGCAGATGAACTTGGCTCTCGAGCGAGCGGTTGCTCTACATTTCGATTCATTATTCTCGGCATGCGGCTATGGAAATGTCAGACCGACGCCGAGCTCTTTCATTGTATCTGATGGCAGTTGCTTATGTGCTGACGAACGTCGTGAATTATTTTTATTTTTACGGCAGCTGCCTAGATGTAGATAACAATTAGCTCAATTTCAGGAGCAGACATTTTCATCAAGATTTATATTCACTGTTATTCCTATTGCTCTTATTCTTATAGTTGTCGAATTCAGTATTTAATATTAACATTATAATTTAACATTAACATGTCCATTTACAATCTAATGTCCGTGGTAGAAAGTTTCCGATTATTTCCGATAATATCGCTAGAATCTAACTAGATTTTGGAATTCTGCACTGAGAGAAAAAAAGGAGTAAAAATTACTATTTTCTATCGTTATTTCAGATATGAGAAGAAGAATAAGAATATTTACTATATGAACAGTAAATATTGAAATGGAAATTTGTACGTATGAGCAGAAAAATAATAATATTTACTATCTGAATAGTAAAAATTGCTTTTTTCTACTGATCTGAATAGTAAATATTCTTATTTTCTCTCACAACTGAAATAACGATACAAAATAGTAACTTTTTACTCTTTTTTTTCCTCAGTGCAATATATCTTTATTTGCTGATTTCCCTCTCGAATATATTTTCAGTATTAATTTTGAATATTATTTTAAACATAGAAAAGCGAATAGAAGATTTGAACCGAGATTTAATAATACCGGCAAGGTACATAATCGAAGAATCAATATCCGTCACTGCGCCTATTGATTTTGAATTTGGCCTTCGTATTTTATTTCATACTTCTCGAGACTCTCGAGATTTAAAATGTCAAAATTGCTTATAAAGTCACTTGAAAGTCGCAATATTTTTTCAAATATTTAAATTTACTGTCATTCTACCTTCATTTTTTTGTTGAACTATGTAAAAAAGTAAATTTTATTTTTGGAAATAAGCAAGAATATATTAAAATGGCAAATAAAACTTGCTAAAGGAAACATTAAAAGATTTCCAAGTAAATAACTTTAGAAAACTACAAATGTCCACTAAACCCTTTTACAGCAGTCTCTTTTACTATTTAATTTTACGATACTTCTAACTCAATTCCAAATGCTCTTTGTAAATCTTTACCTTTACGTATATACTAAAAATGGACCATTCCAACCTTAGAAAGCAACTTATACGAAACTTTAAGAAACCCTTGCATTTTCCGGCCTTTAAAAATCCCCGAAAATTCCTCACCAATCTCCCAGCGATGACATCATTCCCGACGGCTATACACCTTAATTAAACACCGAAAAATTCCCCATTACCTGCATTCAACCTCCCATAACCGGCCGTTCCCGCTGATAAAAGCGGCCATAACCGTCTCCCGTAACAGCACCTTCCTCTCACCGCTGCTCATAAAGTAGCCATCCGGAATCTATTCGGAATGATTAGCGGCGTTCAATCGTTCGCGAGCTTTTCCCCCAGATAAAGGCACTTAAAGAGCGAGGCTCGTAGCTCAGGGGATGGAGGCTTAAATCAGCGAGCCGCTCATAAAGTTCGCCCGTGTGTCTGGCCCGCTTTCCGTGTGTCTCCTTCCTACGTGGAGCGAGGTCGATGCGCGGGGGTAATGCACGCCGTGTCCGGCCGTTAATTTAAAACGGCCGCGTGATAACGACGCCCGGGATGCCGAGAGCGCTTAGATGAGTGTTTTTGGATGGCTCGGATATCTGTGTTTCTACGGTTTCTACTTTATGTTCGTTTCTGTTTTAGGGGGCGAATTGTTTATTAGAATATGCAGTTTTTACGTTCGCTGAGTTTTGTAGCGTCACAAGGTGGTTTACGGAAAGAATAAAAAGTATCCATGCAAGAGGTTGTACGTTGAATAAGGAGTATTAGATCAATAGTTTCAAGTAAAAATAAAGATTTATGCTTCTTGTGTATGAAATTAAAGTATGATATATATTTTATATATTATATAAATATATATATATTTTATCTATATTTTGCTTTCTCATAGACGAAAGCTTTGGAACGGTGAAATTTTTTGATTCTCATATTTTGACGTAGAAGCACATTTTTAGGCTCAGAGAGTCCAAAAAAGTAGTTTTTAAAAAATGTCCGGATTATTAAGTAAGAAGTTAAGTAAGAAGTCGTTAATTGACTAGAAATTTTGGGAAAAGGTAGATCTTCTATTTGTTCAGAGCTCTATAGTTTTTTAACTTATGAAACTTATTAGTTCAAAAGATATTAAGGTTTTATTTTATTTCTAAAAATTTTTTAAATAGCTGTATTTTAGTGAATAATCGGTCTTTTTC
>UCOL01000695.1:0-54249 GCA_900474335.1 Ormyrus nitidulus
GGGGGGGGGGGGGGGGGGGGGGGGGGGACAGGTGCAGCGAAACGAACGCGCCTTTTTTCACTTTCGATCGCCGGATTATTATATATATATATACGACAGGCGCTGCTTCGTCTCGAATCCTTCTTCGTCGTCCGAGGCTTCTAATAAGCCGCGGCAACGATGGCCCCGAGCTAAATTCGACTGCTGCCTTTTTTGTTAAGTCTGCGGTGCGCTGTATTTTTAAAGTGATTAAATGCTAATCGAGACAATCGAAGTGCGTTTGCTTTCGTTTGGATTAGACGTCGGAGATTCGAATACGATCGGATTACGTATTTTTTTTTATAAAAAAAAAGTATCTTATTTGTTTAAATCTTAATAATATTAGACTTTTTTGAATAACTTTAAATAAACTCTTAATAACTCACCATTCGCCGTATTTTAAGTGTCTTATTGTGGCAACTTACCTGCAAAAGAAAAATGATTCATGGTAAATAAGTTAAACAATTATGAAATTCATTTTGTGACCTGGAATAAATAAATATAAAATGAATTATTTTTATTATTTTTACATGATTACATGATTTAATAAACAGTGTTTACTGCAATTATCTCATATACGACAGACAAATTTGATTCGAGAAAACTTACTAATTTCAGCATTAATTATTAATATTAAATCTATAATTTCGTAAAACATAATTTATTGTTTCACTGTAACGAAGATGACGCGTAATCGAGGATAGAAGGAGAGAGAGAGGAAGAAATAAAGATAAATAAAGAGAATGAAAGGGCAGTCTTTGGTGGTTCAGCTATAAGCAGCAAAAGATTAACGACTTAGGGGATGCATTGACTCTTGTCGCTCGGCTGCATTCGAATGCCATCCGTGAAAGGTTTGAAATAATACGCTGACTTTAATGATTAATTATCTTCATCTTCCGCTAAATAAACGAAAGAATTACGTATCGCTACAATTAGCGGTTGATGCGAAATAGAGCAGTAAGAAACGACTGTCATTCACGTTAGTCGCGGTATAGTGACTTGCACGTGAGACTTGTCATAAACAATTTTCTTGTGCGTTATTACTTTGCTATAAAGTAGAAAAATTTTATAAATTGCTTTGAAATACGGTTCAAAACTGCAGATTTAAGTTCAAGGTTAATTTCAAATTATATTAAGAAAGAAAAAGTTGGTATTAACGAGAACAAAAAATTTATCTCCACTTACTTATTAAATTAAATATAATATTTATCGTATATTAATCAAAAAAGGGAATATGTTGATTGATTATCTGAAAATACGTATACACATCTCGATCTTTTTCCACCGGACGTAAATTGAATTGTTCCACGAGAATATACGCAATTACTTACGACCAGGGATGAAGAAACGGCCGTTTTTATTTAATAAACTCGCCTAATTCGTTTTGAAGATGGAAGAGCAGAAAATCTGAAAGGATCCAAACGTTCACGAGACACCGAGCAAAAAACGGGGAGCGTCAAAAAATAGTCGCGGGGAGAAAAAGACAACATCGAGGCGAAATAAAAAGCATTGGTTTACGCGCATACGTGGGTGTCTCTAACGGAAAATGCGAAGGCAATGTACGGAAAGACACGAACGAATGAGGAGAAGAGGCGAAAAAATGGTCCTTTATAACACGGTTACGTGTAGTATTAAGCTTCTTTTTCCCCGTATTAAAATGTTCACCTTTATCTTTTATTTTAAACTTAAATAATACAATTAGAATTTTAAAGAAAAACTCGGCTTATTTTAAGTAAATTGAATGTAATCTAGAAGATTGTCGTCCCGATAATTAGACAACGAAAATCTCATTAACTAAAGACAATTCCTGCGATCACGAAAGGCGGAGGAAAAATCGATGCTCGGCGATACAGCGAAATAATCTCGATCGCATTAGATGAAATTGAATGAAAGGAAAAAGCCAAAAAAGAGTAACTAAACTCCGTGTATGTATATATATATATACGCTTTCGGCAATCCTCCTCCGGAATATTCGTCCGGCACAGCTCGGCAAGTCTAAGCACCCCATCACAGCGCTTCAGGCCTTATCAGACGGAATTCACTGATCCAGTCCGAAGTCACTTCTCCACGGTTCGTCTCCTCCTTTCTCGGACTCGTAGCTTCCCCATTTATACCCGGAGCCCGAATCGAAATCGAAGCCGTTAGAGCCTTAATAAACGAGCTCGCCTCGTCTAATAAAACACGCGGGGGACGATATCGGACTCTATTTCGCCCTGTGCTAACCTACGTTTTTCGCCGCCTTTGGCCCCGAGCGAGCCTTTTCTCGTGTTTTTCCATCGATTTTCCACGCGGAGAGTCACCCTGTTTCGAGATCCTTGAGGTTGTATTTACTTTCGGTAAATAGCGTGATTCGTCGGGGATTTGCTTAACTTATTTTTTTTTTCCTCTTGGATTAGCAAACAGCAGATTTGCCCGGAAAAAATGTAAGGTCAAACAGGGTGGTGTTTTATTTTCAGGATTCATCTTTGTACAACAAAAAGAAGTTTAATTTTTCTTTTTACTGATTTATTTTTGTGTGTATTATACAGATAGTAAACGCATCGTATATTCACGTTTATGTAATCTAATGACTTAAAGCGAGCTTTGCTAATCCAAATGAAAATTTCACAATCAATATTGACTTTGAACGTGAAATTGGTTATAATGTAATCCTAAAATTTAAGCCAATTAATTAGTCGATAATAATACATAGTAAATCCTATGTTTCAGGAAACCATAATACATTACAACTACATGAAACGTCATTAATAGAATGATAATTTTGTTGTGTGCTAATTCAAAACAATTCAATAATGACTACGGTTCACCGCGCAAAAACTTTTCTAATACACCGCAGAGGTTACAAGTTGATGGAATTAATTCACAAAAGCCCGCTATACTACCCCTTCAAAATTTTTAACAAAACAAACTTGCCCCATCATCATTTTAATCCACTTATCTTCGCATCAGGCAAACTTTATACGCACAAATGGCCGGTTCGGCTTACGCAAAACGAATCCCAGCCCCCGGGAAAAATCAATGCCGAACTTTTCGTATATAACCCCATCCGGGGAAACTTTAGCCCACGAGGAAGCGGTAATTTGCGCGCGTTACATCACCGAGCCATCAAACTCCACGGAGCCCCGAACTCTCGGTCTCCTCCCTCCCCCCCCCCCCCGGATTACAGCCGCGGAAAAAGAGCCGACGCGACGTAACGAGGTGCCACTTATCGGATGGGACGTCGCCGCTGCCCGGATAAATAGCCCTCAGAGAAAGACGGAGCGACTTTCGGCGCTGACGGATTTTATTTGCGTGATTTATCGTACGTAAGGGAGGGGGGAGGAGGGGAACAGACCCTAGCGGACTTTCTTTACGACTTGCGCGTACTCTCTGATTGAGAAAATCAGCGGTATACCTAAGCCCCGCTTATGTAAGCAAGCATTCGGTTTATAGTGCTGCCCGGACTCGCTTTAATGCGGATGGGAGAGATAAAACAGAGAGAGAGAGGTTTGCGATGCCTGTTAGCGAAATGATTTGAGGAAAAATAAAAGTCTGCGCTTTCGGCGCGAAATGTTATTGGAGAGGCGAGGGAGGGGACCGGGATTTAAAAAGCGTCAAGCGAAAGCGCTCGGGGCGTTTGCCTTTGGCGGAGTTTTATTTCTGTAAATTTAATATCGTCGGGAAAATTGCTTTTCCACGGTCAAGGCGAAGAGGAGGAAAATGAAGATGATGGAGTTTTTGACCCTGTGTGTCTATTAGTCATGGATGTCGCCGTTTTTCTTTATTGGATTCGTTTTTAAAAATAGAAATCTAATTGAAATTTTAGGATCTTCTCGGTAGTTTTTGAATTTAAAGAAAAATATTAAACTAATTAAGTGAAACACCTAGAAAGCTTGGTTTCAATTCTAAGAAAAGATTCTTCACTTGCGCAATTATTTTCTTCACTTTATATAAAATATTAAAATTTACTCTCCAAAAATAATATGACAGCGTCACTTTTATCCTTCACTTCCCAAAAAATACCTTCCTCGTGCACAAAAACCTCGCCGCAGCTAAAAAACTCCGCGCGGCGAAGACTCGCGCGTACAATCTTCCGCCGTAAAAAAGGTCAAAGCGAAGAACAGCGCGCGAAAGAAGAAGCGACCGACTAAAAAGTCCGAGAACACCTTTGATTCCACGAAAGAACTATCAGCGACAGAAGCTCAGCGAGACGCTCGCCAGCCGCGGGCCATGCAGTAACCGCATAGCGCGGATAGCGTTACGTCTCTACCATCCACGCACGTTGCAGCGGCGATGGCCGGCATTGTTTTTTCTTCGGCTCCGCCATTCATCATACACGCCAGATGCGGGACACCGACGCGCGACGAGTCCCGTACGCGGAACGATTTAATTGAGCATTTCGCATTTCGGGGATTTGTCGGCTGTTCACTGCTCGGGAGGCTGTTTCGAAAGTCATTAACCGAAAAGTGGAGAGTAATTTTAGACGGGAGCAAAGAGGTTGCCAGACAAGCGGATTTTTCGAGGCGGGAAATGTGTTTGTTTTTAAGTGGAGATAGTAGTTGGGGCAGCTGGGTAATGTTTAGTGTGTTGGAATTAGTATTGACACACAAGCGGGTTCAATAATTCATGTAGTTCTAGGAAGTAATCAATAAGGACTGATATTGATGTTCTATTGACCGGAGGCGCGGTGATTACTATCGGATATCAACAAGTACCTCCGTGTTCAATCAAAAAGAGAACTTTTATTACCGAGTATAAATCTAAATATTTATAGCAAATTCAGAACAAATGCAACAGAAGGGTCATAAATAACCTTGCGAATAATTAACGTATCTCAATAAGAATTATGCTATAACTTATCAAAGGAATGACTTTAACCAATAAAAAATCAATAATGTGCAATGCGCTAAATTCATGCTAATTTTTAATCCTTCTGCAACCTGCGTCCAACTCGCCGGTTTATAAAATTTAGCCAGATCACGCCCACGAAATTTACGCCGGCGTCCATAAATTCAGCGACGCATCAAGTTCGCAAAATACTTTACGACGTCAGGAAGCAAGAACCGGCGCTGCAGCGGGAAAAAGACAATAAAAACGCCTAAAACCGCGCGGCGGAAAAATAACGCCGCGGCCATCGGGGAGCTCGTAAAACGTTAAGCAAAAAGCGGCTAAAATTCTACAATGCGAAAGCAGAGGCTACCTATGGTTATATATACGCCGAGTGTTGGCCTTCGAAGAATCAGGCTTGATCCTCTTTGCAGTATGGATGCGGGCGCGCGCAGCTAAGGCGTTAAATGCAGACATTTGTATACAAGCGAAGTAGCCTCCGCCGTGCATCATACGAGTGGCTTATGCACCGAGCGTCTTCCTCCTGCATCGATTTTTCGGGGCCGCCGGAGGTGTAAGAAGCGGCACCCAAGAGATGAGGATGCTGGCCGCTTAATTTCATAGCACGCAGTATTTTAGGGGGTACTAAGAATCTGATGGTGTTTTGGTGCAACTTTTTAATAGGAAAGATCAAACTATTGTCTAAAGTGTAAATATACATTTTTTAGGTTTAGAGTTTACTTTGATTTTACATATCATAAACCATTGTATATTATACAAATTAACTTTGCAATATTATCATTAAAAAGCAAATATGAAAGTACGCTCAAAAATAATACGAGACCGCAATCCTATATTTAACAAGCAATTAATCGCCGATGGAAAAATTGACGCGCGATAACCATTACGTCGGCCGGGAAAGAAAAATGCGTGCGGCGGATCCAAAAGCATAAGCAGGCCGACGAGACGCGTTGCGAGAAGGGAGGGGAAAACCATATATTTTTCGCTGAGTAAGTCGCCCTCCTATATATAAAAGCCCGAGACATATATCTATTATCGATGCGCCGATCGGCGAGACGAAAAAAAAGCCAGAGAGGAGGGGAAGCGAGAGAAAGATGAGACGCTGCCTGGCGCGGCCTCGTCCGAAAAACGCATTTCTGTGATTTATCGAATCGGATATTCTCGCGGCGCGCAGCCGCGCAATTCGTTTCATCGGGAGAGAGAGGGGGGGTGGGCGAAACGACACACTGCAGCCGTGGCCGAGCAAGCTTTATATTTTCGAATTATTGAAATTTCCCTTTTTCTGATTTAGATGGATGCTGTCTGGAGGCCGATGCTCGGCAGTTGATGGGGGACGACGGATAGGTTTTGCATCGCTGCGGCCCGCTTGTTTCGACGTTTTAGTGCCGAATTTTTGACTAATTGGGACTTTACGTGTATATAGTTTATTTAAATGAGATTTTTGTGTTTTAATCGTCGAGAAAGTTATAGGATTTTGTTTTCATTAATAAGTTTTTAACTAGTTAGAGAGCGTTAACTTCTTTCGCAGAAGGAGCTTAATTGAAGTTCGATTCGTAGCTTCTAATTTAAGGATTAAACCAAAATCGATAGTCATTATACTCAAGCTAAGCTAATATCGCTAATTGGGGTATAGATTCTCAATTTCAGCGCGCAAATTTAATCCGAATTCAAGATCTTTTTACAAGGTTAAGACTCTCCAGTATTTTCAATTTATTGGTCATCCAAAAGTTTTCAAATATACTTAAAAGTTCGGTTTACTTTGCTGAAAAGTTTTATGGAGCGCGTACTTCTCGAGTTGTTAATATTCGCCGGCAGAAATTATGTAGCGGGAATCATTATTTCGTGCACTGGAAGCTCGAAGTTTACGCGTATTATTTGCGTTCGAATGGCATCGACAACTTCAGAAGATTCATCCTTCCCCCATATTATACTTTTTCAGTCGAAGTGGCAGAGCGTTTTCACTTTCAGGTCGAATCATCGAAATTCCACGACAATGCTCTCTCTCCCCCAGCGCCGCGAGTACATTCTGTCTGCGCGATTGCAGTCGAACTACCATACTTCGACATTCCAGCACATCGTTTTCGTGCTCCGTGAACGCTCTCTCTCTCTCTCTCTCTCTCGCCGCAAGAGTTTTCTCGGCGTCCAACAAAGTCCATCTCTCGGCGGCGACTTACAAAAAGCCGGAGAAGCACGCACAGCTGGCTTCGCAGGCGATCGCGCGCGCGCGCGCGGGCAAAAGGAAAAAAGCTCAATTGCAGCAAACGAGTCACCGGCAGCTCTCGCGGCGATAAGAGCGAGAAAACGCCTCGGCGTGATTGCCCGGCTGCAAAACGATGACGACACTGACGTCGCGAGCGGCGAACCTGTTTCAGCTCCGCGTCCATATAGAGGAAGGACGCTGCCGCTGCTGCTGCTGCTGCTTCTGCTGCTACTCCGCCCCTCCGAGTCTTTTCGCTATTTTTCTCGTGACGTCAGTTGGTGAGCGAGAGCATCGCGTGTGTGTAATATCGCCGGGCGTTGTAGGCTATCGAAACAACTGCAGCTGGAAAATTGCGGCGCATTATCCGCGCCGGGGTTAGGATTATACGAGGCTGCAACAATACGGCGACGATTACTGTCATGAGCGGGATAAAAAAATTCGACTTTGTATGCGTTGGGGTCTGGTTTGCTGCCGCGGACTCTGTACTGACGTGTGTGCTTTTGCTTCGGGGAAAAAAACGCTTTTGCAATAACAATTTGAGAATTGGAGTGCTCTGATTAGATTAAGTACTGTGATTTCTGCTCGGACGATCGGCTCTTGAAAAATTCAAATGGTTGATTTAATCTATTGTAATAAGAATAAGCTGTGGAGATTAATGCTCGAGATCGAAATAATTTCAACCTTGTATTTTCAAGCTTGGGAGATTCGAATAAGACGTAAGCCGTTCTTCGGAGAAAAACTCTATTAAAATTAATGTTGCTCCTGAAAGTAAGCCCTATTATATGCATTTAGATGATGCATAAGTCTGCTTTTAATTAAAAGAGCTTACACTTAGTTTAGTTCTTCGTAAAAGGACGAGCAGGATCTCCAATTGAGCCACTCAACAAGTTTCAAATCGTATTCACTATCAATAATCATTCTGTTTCAGACGCTTATGAATTCCATACACGAACAGTATAGGAATGCATAATCCATCGCTCCCAGCGAACCTAGACTGCTTAAGTAACAGCTCCCTCGCTATATAAACTATGCAAAATAGTTGAAATTCCAAACTTTATCATCCTTCATTTTCATATCGAGTTCGGCCCATAAATTCGACCGGGGGCAGCTTTTTCCCGCCCCGCTGAAGTTTCGTAAAAATCGGCATATTTCGCGGGGACTGAAACACGTTCGGGAACAGGAAAAACTCGGTAATCCATTAGGTTCACACTCGAGGCTCGGCATCGATCCTTCGGCAACAATTAAATAGCCAGGGGAGAGAAACCGCTCCGGCTCGTTCGTTAATTCGCGACGCGAGGATTCTTCAGGGCAAAGCCCTCTCGCGGCTTCGAGCGTGTTTACGCGCGAACCTCTCTCTCTCTCTCTCTCTCTCTCTGGAAAAGGGTATAAACAAAAAAGGAGGGCCGCGCCCCGGAGAGTCCGATAAATCATTCGCGGTTATTGGACTCGCGGCAAAATGAGAATTACGGTTTCGGTCGCATTATATCCGAGCCGAATCGGATGCCACCGCTGTGCTCGTCGCGTTTCTGTTTGCACGGAGGGGTACTTTTTGCCTTTGAAAGCCTGCTTAGAGATCGGTTATCGGTGCGGAATCGGAAATACAAGTGCGAACAGGTGCAGTGCTCTTCGCGCGGTGAATAATTAGTGGAGCGCGAAGATCTAACAGTTTTCGATCTCTTTATTGCTCGATCGAAATTTATCACCGCTAATTATTCGCCGGCTAAACATTTGAAGCCGAGACAGTTTGATAAAGGACTTTTTGATTTGCTTTGCAAATCGTTTGATTTAGTTATATGAATTGAAGTATTTATAAATAATTGAAATTACAAGTAAATATTAATATCGTGAAATGTTGGGTTTGACAATTAAGCATTCATTTTTTCAGGAATGACAAAACTGTTGTTCAATTGATTATTTATGAAGGCAAAAAATTTTCATAAAAGAATGATAAACCAGAATTGAATAATCCATAAATCTCCATCCAATAAAGTGCTTTCCTCGACGCACCTTACTCTCCCTGCTTACTCGGTTTCTAATCCCTCAGTTCCGCCGTACTCAACGCAATCGAATCCGCCCCCTATTACGCAGCCGCTACGCGAAACTCATTCCCTCTCCTGAAAAATAATCCAGCGCGCTTATTACCTCGCGAAAAACTCCCGACCTCATCCACCTCGAACGTCTTAAGCCGGCGGTGCAGCGTTTTCGAAAAGCGCGAGGGGAAGAAAGCGAAACAAAAATACAAGGCAGCGCGGCGGCGGCGGCACACGTTGCGCCGAAACGAGTTTTTCGCAATGAGTTCCGCGCGCGTCTTGGAAAATTATTCGCCGGGCAAAGAAGTTTCCGCGAAACGCGAAGAGCCGCCCGCCGGGGCACTCGAAATATCACAATGAAAGTTTTCTGTTTCATCCGCACGTTTCGGCCTGTTCCAGGCCAGCGCAAACATTATATAAGACCGAAAGCGGAAGGAGAGGCAGAGAGGAAGAGCGGAGGATGTTTAAGGTATATTACTTTTTCCTTCATTAAAGCTCAATTTCGACAAAAGTATCCCCCCCTCGCGCTACCCCTAAGTGAGGGAAATGAGAGCCTCGGAAGAAGGATAAAAACGAGGAAATAAAGAAAGAGCCAAGGGAAAGCGAGCGAGAGGGATGAAGTTAAAAACGGGAAAAAAAAATGAAGCTACCCGCTGCCGGTCTGTCTGGATATAAAGTGCAGCAAACTCGAGCTCCCGCTGAAAGAGCGTCAAGAAAAAATCCGGGAGGAGAGCGAGAGAGAGAAAAAATGTGCGGGCGGGGGCGGGGAGAAATGCCGCCGCGAGAGTGGAAACATATAAAGAGAAAGAGGGAGCAGCGCTGCAGTCGCTTGTACAGAGGATGGCGAAGGGTGCGCCGCTCGCGCAAACGGTAAAGCGACCGCGCACGAGTGGCTACGGAGTTATATAAGGGGCAGATTGCATTGACGTTTCGTTTTGTTTACCCGGATAATGAGAGCGAAAGTATGCGCCGCGAGCTTTTCCTCGGCGCGTTAATATTTTTAAATGTTAACTAAGCTTTCGGTTCTCGCAGTATATATAAAAACGTCGAAAAGTTTATGATTGTTTTTTGATGAAGTTTGTTTATGATAACGACGGCACTAATCGAGCGTATAATTATTAATAGAATGCATTTTAAAATAGGAGAAAAAGCGTATAAAAATGGGTAAGGAAATTATGAAAAATGCAATCAAGGCCATCGCATAAGCAGAAAAGTGTATTCAAATTTATGGAAGTAGAGTAGTACCGACTATATTCAGACATGACTTACTGCATGCAGTTTATTCTGGCACGAAATAAAAAGTCTTATAATAACAGCAAGTGCAATGCTAGATTGGTTCTATGAATTAACATTTTGCTTTAACCAATCTTTATTATAAATATGTATAATTTGCGATGATTGTAACTTTAATTTTAACTTTTTGTAATTTAACTCCCATTTCTAGAAATTCGATGGAGTATCGTTGAGTAAATGTTGAATATACAGCGTGTTTATTAATACATTAAAGATGGATGGCGAAATTTTATGGAAGTAATAAAGGGGTAACATATTACTGTAATAAACTTGAATTTTCCAATTCTTGTCCATTGAATGAAAAGGTAAAACATTTGTTTACTGTTGAAGGTACGATATTGAAACATCTGCATAAGATATGAATATTGTTGAAATATTTCGATTTTTAAACGAATAATGGCAAATGTTACTTAAAAAAAATTTTCCAAACCATAAATTCACGTCCAGAATCAAAATACGTCAACGCAATACTGTCAATTTATAAATCATTGACATTTCTCAGCGATGTTTTAAAACAATATTGATTTTGTTATGTTCAAATACGCAGGCCGTCTATTCGATAACCTTCAACAAACAACAAATAACCAACGCAAACAAACGTCTGCGCACCCTCCGAAACATCTAAAAACTATTCGCCGCTCTCTGCAATTAGCCCACGGAAGATGCAGAAATTCAGCGAATTTAATCCTGAACTTGGCCGGGTCGCCGGGGGATTATTCCCGCGGCGTCGTGCACGCATGCACGGAGACAACTCTCGCGGAAGACTCGCTGCTCCAAAAAAAAGAAGGAGAGCTCGAGCGCAGGAAGGAAGCGGAAAGAAGAGGGTGCGCAATATCGCTGCATAAGTGGCGCAGAGGCAGGAGCCACCCTCGTTCCGCTCTACAATATTGGCTCACGGGAGAGAGAGAGAGAGAGAGGCGAGACTCGACGCGTGACTGCCGCCGGAAGCTCCGGAGGGGAAGGGAGATAGAGATTAAAGATGGAGATTTATATAGAAGTATATTCGGCGGAACTTTTTTAGTGGGGCTGATTTTCCGACAAATCGCCAGGACTGCGATGCGATGATGATGGCAATTTTTTTTTTACGGCTGGGGGGCTGAGGTGGTTAGCTGGACGTTTTTTTTTTTGGAGAAGGGATTTAGTGGCTGAATGCTCTCGTTAGGAAGATGTTGGGGTGGTGCAGTGAGACAGCATTGTTCGAGTGGAGAGGCTGTAAATCTTGTTTGTTTGTACGGTGAAAGCTAATTGGACGTATTAGAAGCTCATAAATTTAGTCAAAATAAGTGTAATAAGCCCTTGAACTTTTATTTTTAAGCACTAAAATACTAGAATAGCTCTTGTAATTTCTCGGTTTAACAATTCAATTTTTCAAAAATAAATTATGAGCCTTCGTCCATCCTTGATAAACTCTTGAACTCAAGAAGCTCCAGTTATATTTCTCAAATACCACACCCAACTCCTTAATGAAAACCGTAAATCCACTTCCGTCCACCTCGTCCACTGGAAAGCCGAAAAAAAAACAAAAACTCAATCCCTCCTCTATCCGTCAAAATTAGATAGCAGCTCGCGAACGAAGACGAGTACATCAAGACTCCTTAGCACCACCGCAGCCCATGCATAACACAGCTGATTCCCCCGGATTTACCTGAGCCGGGCACGTGCCGGGGCGCGCGAGTAACCCTATCGGCTCAGTGCATCTCCTCTCTCGCGGTAACCGTTATTTAAAGCCCCGCGCATAACGAGACATTAACGCGTCCCCGATGCTCCTCGGCGTCGTCGATCCTCGCGGCCTTTCTTTTGCCCGCGGCGTCTAATCGCTCCGGGGGCGCGAGAGAGGCCCTGGAAATAGAGAAGCCACTTCGCCGCGGCGGGCAAGAAAGTTTAGAGACGGCTTAACGAGCCGCCGGGAATGGCACTCGGAGCGGTTGGTTTTGCCCCGGACCATAAGGAAGAATTATGGTTATTTGGTTTTGCAATTAGAGCGCCGGAGCTCGCGGCTTTTTCGAGAGAGCAGCGCGCGGTTAAACGTTATGAATCATATTGGGATTTCTGCCTTTTTTTATCCTCTCCGAGCTGCCCGGGACAGATGGGAAATCCTGCTTTCGATGGGGGGAAAGAGTTTCGCCGGGGAAATTTAATGTCGAGATCTTGTTTGATAAACATCACAATTTTATACGAGTGCAATAGAAATTAGATCGATTTTAATTGGTTTGGATAGGTGCATGTTGTTACGTACCGAAGGATTCAGTTTTTTTTTCAGGGTGGTCTGTTAGAAAGTATAAAATTACGATTTTTTCCCCTGTCTTATGATTTGCGAATTTTTTAACCGTAACTCCATGTCAATTTATAGTTAATTAAATTAATTTTATACCTCGTAAACGCCTCTCACTTTCTCCAAATACATAATTTATTAACACAAAATGGCATTCCATAAAGTAACTGACATCGCAAAACGACCCAACAAGGCGAAAAACGAGTGAAATAGAGGTTGGCAACGGTCGGCGGTATGCACTGCTTCCTGAAAGGCACCGTAAAAGTCACGTAAGTTGATTATCGACTCCAGGTTAATCTTCCTCTCATTTCCCCGATTCTATTCGTTCTTTCGCTTCCTCCTTCTCCCCCGACTCGAAGCTTTCTTTTTGTCTAATAACTATTAAATGGGAGCTCCAGGCGGAAATAAACTAAGGAATATACAAGCGGCTGCCTTCGCATTTCGCCGGGGAAAATTGTTTCTCTCGCGGAGAAGACGCGCCCGCTCTTATCGGCCATCGACGAGCATTAACTTTAATGCCGCCAATGATTTCAGCGGCGCGAAAGCCATTTATTTATGCGCTCGATCGTTCGGTTTGCTCTCCGCCGGCGCCTTAATTATTAATGAATCGGAATAAAGTCAAGGTGAAAAACGGTTTATTTTTCAAGCGAAGTTTGAAAAATTTTAGAATTTGCATTATTGTTTGCATACTTAACGGTGGTTAATGGGGCGGATTTGCAATTATGATGTTTTCATATAGGTGCTTGTTAAAGCTTGATTAAAAAACTTAAAGAGCTTTCTGGCTTTTTATTGTAAGGTAGTTAACGGTGATTTATTTAGGTATGAAAAATTCATTGATATATGAATATGGAAAATAATGCATTTGCAAGAAACTGTTAGGCTATTTATTTAAATAAAAGTTGACTTTCGTTGAATAAACAGTAGAAAACAGTTACAAGTTTTTGTGTTTGCTAACTCACAATTTAGCATTTTTAAATAGCACTAATACTTCACGCAAACACAACCCGTTTTCAAAAATACAATGTTAATTACATCGTTTAGCTACTTATTCATTAGTAATCTTAAATCTCCCAAAAAAACTATCCCTCGAAAGTGTGAAAAACTTGACAACAACCCATAAACAACATCGGAACCCTCGATAACCATTCAATTACACCAACGTAAACGGCCTTATTAGCCTACTAATAGCGTTTAAAATTCACTACCAGTCGCCAAGCGCCGCAAAAGCAAAACAATGTGCCCTCGGAAAACCAGACTTTCCCGCTTCGCCGCCGCTAATCCACAAAACCGTTGAACAATCAGCGCTAAACTCTGCCTCTCTCGCGTCGTTATTCAATTAAGGCCCAATCGGGCATCGCGAGAAAAAAAAATGACGCTCAGGCGCGAAAACCGCGGCAAGAAAGAGAGAAACCCGTCCGTCGCGTGACAGCTGCTCGTCATACGAGTCGCGACTGTGTCAGCGAGTCGGGAATAATCCCCGCGAGAGTCTGTTATAATAGAGCCGAGGGAAGAGAGGCCAATCGCAATTAGCCAGGACGGGGAAAACCGGTCGAGGCTTTCCTTCCCGTCCGGCGACTTTGACGGATTATACACCGCGAGCGCAAACTGCCACTTTATACGGATCTTTATACCGTCGCTCGACTCTCATTAACCGGCAGCGGTCGAGGCCGGGCACCGATGAGGAAGAAATCGTTGCGAGGTCGTGTGGTATAAGTTTTATGATCGCGCAGCTGGGGATGCGTATACACACATATATGTATACATATCTCCTTGGAGGATCGCTTCGCCGAGGCGCGAGGAAGAGGAACTGTTAGGTCTATCTTTGGATCTAATAATGATGGAGTTTTGTTGGTTTTTGAAATTCCAGGGTTTTAGAGCCTGATTATTGGCTTAGGTTTTAAATGGCGCCTTGAATTGCCGAGTTTTCAGCGGCGTTTATAATTGCGTGGAAGCACTCTCGAATTTTTGTTTGACTTTGCAAAATTAACATGTTTTGCGGTGGTTACTCATTAATGTAATTGCGAGAAGCTCATATGCAAATATAACTGAACGAGAAACTTAATTACTGACAGCGTTCGCATACCCATTTATCATTGCCCATAAATTTTTTTTATCACAAAACTAATTATTATTTATAAAAGTTTTAAAATTTGATGAATATAACTTTACTCTGCTCATATTTATAAATAAAATATGTTTAAATGCCGCTCAATCAGTCTTATTAATTATTTGATGATACACGATCATCCCCATCATTTTTAACCCAATAAAGATCAAATAAAAATCCAAGGCACTATTTCATTACCACCTTCCCCCTTTGAAACGTTCCCTTTAATCTCGAAAAATTTAATAACGACACA
Source organism: Ormyrus nitidulus (assembly GCA_900474335.1). Lineage (NCBI taxonomy): Eukaryota > Metazoa > Arthropoda > Insecta > Hymenoptera > Ormyridae > Ormyrus > Ormyrus nitidulus. The sequence continues at coordinate 15,001 of UCOL01000695.1, forward strand.
TTACTTCTGAAACACAAAAAAAAGCTCAGCAGCCAGCATCCGTCCATTTTATTATCTGCCTTCCTACGCTCATTGAGGCAGCGCGCTTTCATTCCCGTTCTCTTCCCGAGCTTTTTTTCCCGGAGAGCTGCAGCAGCAGCAGCGGCGGCGGCCTTAACTCGTCCGTGGCAGTTTGTCGAAATCTGGCTAGAATTTAATTAAAGCGGCCCGGCGTCGCGCCGCCGTCGTTGAAAGGCAGAATCTGCGGCGGCGGCCGGAACTTCGATAAGCGAAGCGCTAAACTTCCGTCTTTTATGCCGGCAGCCGACGTCGGGCAATTGTGTGTGTCGAGCCTGCGCGTGTCCCGGGCTTTTAAACTCCGCGCCAGAAAGCTTAAGCGCGAGATTCCGCCTTCCAAGATGGAATAATTGCTGCATTTTAGCAGGCAGACTCTTTGTCCGCGTCCGTTTCCCTATGGGCTTACGACTGTGTTCGTGCGAGCCTCTTAGCCGTGGATTCTTCGAAATTGCGGGGATGAGGGGTTTAAGAAATTTCTTTTCTTCGCAAATTAATACGGCTGGTTTGTTTTAGGTGGATTTTGAGCTAATTAGTATTTGAATATTTATTCGTCAGCAATTATACTAAAAATTAACCCTTTATTAATTATACTATTTCGATAAATGATCTTCAGTGTTTTAGGATGCAACCCCCTTTTGATTGATTATCATCGATCGTGCTTCTATTCCTACATCCTTAAATCTTGTAAAAACTAATTGATTTATTAATTTTGAAGACTTGATTCCAAACAAATTTCCGTTCACTTAACGACGCTCGCATGATAAACCCTCAAGCAGCGTCCAAAGCTTCTAGCCCAGGTCCGTTCATATATCGCCCGGGCAGATATATTTTTTACTCGGCCGCCCCATTGAAAGCGCAATCGCAATGAATCTTAACGCGGGCAAAAAATGCACAGCTCCGAGCGCAGCGTGAGCCTGACAAAGACAAAGGAAGAGCAGCGTAAGAGCAGAGCAGAGAACGAAACATATAGCACGAGAGAGAGAGAGAGAAGAAGGAGAGAGAGAGGAGAGCGGACGAAGACACGAGAAGCCAGAGGGGAGAGAGTCTTGCAGAGCCGCAAACAGTTTGGCAGACTAGAATCCCGTTGTTCGCGTCGCCGTACAACTGGGCTCGCACAAAGGAGGACTTGAGATTTGCATGCGGCTGACTCTCCCTCTCTCCCTCTCTCTTCCTTCCGCCGTGAAATATGGTCGAGTGCGAGTAGTCAAAGCCAGATACTGCCGGCAACGCGGCGATGAGCGAGAGCGCTTCTAGCCTTAGGCCTGCAGCCCGGCTTCTTTTTTCGGTCCCGCCGCCGCTGCAGCGACGCGACGACCCTCGCGGCAAGCGCCCTTTTCATTTTGCGCGCGCGCGGCGAGCCTCGCACGCCAAGCTAACGAGAGAGAGAGCGCGGTTCCGCGCCTTTTTTTCCATGGAAATTATGCGCAAGGAGGTGTGTGCCGAGGGGTTGCTACATCGCGACGCGAGGTTTCGTATAACCGACGGGGGAGAGAGAGGGACGACGGAGGGAGTCTATGTTATTTAGATTTGTTTCGCGTCGAAATTTCTTCGGAACGTAAACTTTTTTAATTTCGATGTTAATTTTAGGAAGTAGCTTTCTTCGCCGGTGGCTGGGAACTGTCTGCTCTTGCGAATAATTTGCCCGGAACTTTGCAGCAACATCGCATTGTGGATGTTTCCAATTATTACTATGTGTTGATTTAAATGCAGTAATTACATACTCGGTGTGTTACGTAAGTTTGCTAATGGTTTCAAAATACAACCACCGCTGCGATAATAATAAGCTTTATCCGGTTCTATCAGCATTTACTAACTGTAAGCTGAATGTAAGCTTCCTAGAACAGATAATACTTATAGCAGTTTCCGTATAAGTCGATCTTGAATCTCAAAATTTCATTTAAATACCGTTTTGATAAATTAAATAACGGTTCGCGGAAGAGAGATTTACTGCGTCCTCGGAAATAAACTAAACCTTTAAATTTGACGGTTGAAAGAAGATCGCAACAATTCGAAAAAGAGATTTACACAAGCGATCCAATAGGAAACTCCCTGAAATATCGAAATCGGATTATACGGGACTTAAGGTGCTAACGTGGATATTATAAAACCTGAAAAGACACTTTAGACTCTATATTCGCTTTTTCCATTGCAAGTTTAAGCGCTAAACTGACCTGGCTCGAGTCGATTCGCTAAGCCGATCAGATCGGTGGCCCGCGAGAAAATCCATTAAAGATCGAGGAGAGATCGAAGGGTCGTTCCGCGCGCCGCCGGGATTTTCGCGGTGCGTACACTTTCGCGGCATTTACCCCTCGGCGCTCGGCGATAATGGCCTTCGCGGTAAATATTTCGTCATATAAGTATGTCATTTTTATGTCCTTCAAGGACGAAATAGTCAGGCCGCGCGCAGGAGCGGCAAGTAATAAAAGTTAGAGCATAAAATCTCTCCGAGGTAACATAAAAAGCTTCCACAATGGAATTTTATGGTGACTGAGTTCTTCGTATCCTCTTCCGGCTTCCTTTTTTTTTGCTGCTGCTACTGCTGGCTTCTTCCGAGAGGATCTAGTTGGAAATTAATAATAACTGCGCGAACGCCCGAGTTAATCGAAAAATTACGCATTCGCCGTCTAACGGCACTTTTTCGCTTTCATTAAACATTACAGACGGCCGTGAGCAGTAAAGCTGTAAGCTGCATTGGGAGCGCCGCTACTTTTGATCACGTATTTGATATCAGAAACCTTAAAGCGGTGTAAAATTTATTTTTTAGAAAAAATCAAGCAGTTTTACGCTCTTTATCGGGCAAGATTGCTTCGTAAAGTAAGCTATAGCCATGCAGGCGTAGTTTATAATTGACGGCATAAAGCAATCGTCTAGTTTACAAGTTTTTATTTAATTTCTAACTACGTTAAAGCTGTAATTATAGTAATTTGAAGTGCGGTAATCGGAGTATTATTATTCTACAAATCTACTGTTTTTTAATGTAGATAATTAAAATTTATTTGAATAGCCCGCAGATGTTAGACCCCAAAGAGCATAAAGCCCGGCTTTCTCTTAAATTCACAAAGACTCAAAAATTATCCCGCTGTTCGCAATGAAATTATCTTAATTAAAGCTGTATCTCTCATGATAAAAGAAAGTCTCCACGTTCCCTTAAATTCTTTCTACGGAACCGACTGACAATGCTAAAGCCCTCAGCGCTCAAAGATCCTCCTCCATAACGATCCTCCTCGTCCCTGGCACTTTCGCCTTCAACTTTCTCCGGGGTGAAAGCGAAAAAAGTGTAAACACTGCTCGACCGGCACCCCCGAACTCGTTTTCCTCCTTTCACGTAGTGCAGGGGCCTGTATTATAAGGATTCTGCCTCTCTCTCTCTCTCAGCTCCTCCTTTTTTCCGACCCTATTCGAAAGGGAATGAGGGAGCACGCGGCCTTTCATCAAGAGCCCTCAATTACGAAAGCCTTGCGCGGCGAGCAACACGATTTTCCTCATTATCGGCGCTTTCGGAAACCCTTTTCCGGCCCTCGCTCCTTTAGTTTTTTCGCTTTGAAGTATCCGCTCTTCCTTCGAAATTTGCTTTAAAGGGGGCTTTACTACGCGGACTCCGCTCGTCTCTCTGAGAGAAGAGGCGGCATTTTAAATTCTGGGATTTTGTCGACGTTATACTTATTTCTTCTGTCTCGTGATGATCGTTGGTTGAAGGTGCAGTATTTCTGGGACTCCGTGTAAGCAGAGAGCTTAAAGTTGGGGATAAAATTATAAATGTTTTCAGCATTACTTTGAACTATGAGAGATTATCAATGGACTTTCCAAGAGAATTTAAAATAATATTTAATTTTATAGTTTTACACTAATTGTAAGTACTCTAATTAGCTGGAGTCGAATTGGAGAATACTTGGGTATGTTAAACTGCTTTGAGAGCGTGCAATCGCATTAACTTTGAACGCGTCCAAAGCAATTACAATTTCAGTTCAAGATTGTTACACGGGTCGGTTTCAAGTTCGGGACGTAAATTTACTAGCATTAAGATCTTCAGAATGGTTCGATCTACATTTTCGAGCACCAATCGAATCATTTCTAATGCAAATAGACTCTCGCTCGCTACGAAATTTACAGTGTTATAAAGGTTTATCTTTCGAATAATGCTTTAAAAAATAATAACTATTGGACTCTTTAAACTGCATAAAAATTAATTGATAAATTACAAATTTTAGTGATGATGAATGCACTTGTGTAAATGCTCACAAACTTTTCATTGACAATTGCTGCTTGCACAAAAGCATTTGACAAAAATCCTAATATTCGAAAGACTTTGCAAACATATCCCTTCCAAGTCCATCGAATTCATTAAAAAGTCTGAAAAGCACTCATCTGAACCCTTAAGCGAAGCGTCTCCATTAAAGCTCGAAATTAAGCAAGCTTCATCTCCGAAAGAAATCACGCTCAGCCGAAAGCTCGCCCCCTCCTCCTTCAGTGCGCTACCATCATTCGAATTCATTTCTCATCCATCTAAAAAAAAAGCTGCGCGGCAAACGGAAGAGGGGGCTCCGCTCAGCATTCCACGGGGGTATTCCGCGCGCGTACTTTTTCCCAGCGTCCGGCCACTTCGATTTGCAATTTTGCACTCTCTCTCCCTCCCTCGGCCCCCCGTCGCGCGCAGCTAAATCCGCGCTGAAGTAGGGGTCGTTACGCGTATCTGCACGCTAATGCAAGTGCGCGCGGCCGGATTCAAATCGAATTTCGCGCTGGCGCGTGCTCGGCACCGGTAACTCCCCGAGCTGCGCGCGCCGCTCCTTACACACGTCCGGCGAACCCTCCCCGCGACCGGCGAACTTCGCTGAATAGAAGTTTAGCTGCGAGCTAAACTCTTGGGGTAAGTTGGTCCTGCATAGCTTCGGGCGCTTTGCTCCTTCTTCCTTTATTGTACGGCTGCTCTGTTTTGTCGGGTCCTCTCGGATTTTCTTATTACTCCAAGCTCGTGGCTTCGTTTCTCGAGCTGTTGCAGTGAGCGGGAAGGATCGTTTGGCGAGGCGCGAATCGCGCGCTGTGGACGTTTATTTTTAGGCCGCGACGGGATAAATTTATGGCGGACGATGAGGTTTCGGTTTCGCTTCGGCTTGCTCAATGAGCAGTATGTGGGCTTGCGAAGATTGCGTCGGGGAATGAGTTTCAATTTCGTCGGACGCCTGTTTTGATGAGTTGATGGAATTTCGATAAAAATGCCGCCGCGATGCACTGTCGCAATGAATTCAAATTTTTTCAGGTTCGAGAAACAATAATATTTACAATGTGTGCATTGTTTACTTTCAAGCATTGTCGAATCTCAGCTCTCGCAACTTCCTCCTGCTATTGCACAAACAAATAGCTAAGTTCTGTATTTTTTACTATCTTGGTAGTTTCTACGATACTTAAAAAAATATGATCCCGCCCCAAAGGCATTTCCCAACCCATTTCTAAAGAGGATCCCATGAAACCTTCATAAAGGAATGCGTATACCCCGAAGTAGTTTAGAGCGCAGTCGGCAATCCTTGGCGGGCTAACCTCTTCGAAATTTTAATAAAGCCGCAGGATCGAAAAAAAATCCTCCCTCGCCGCTCTAAATTGCGCCATTTCATCTTCCTCTCTTCCGACCTCTCTCTCTCTTTCTCTCTCATTTACTTTCTCGCGACGCGGGCGGGCCACTTCTCCTTATCCAGCTTTGTTTGCGCTCTCATCACTCTTTTTACTCCCGGTGTGTTTGCCCACTGCGTTGCTCGGACGCAGCTCGGGCAAAGAGGCAAAAGAGAGCGGAGAGAGAAAGAGAACGGAGAGAGGGGTCGCAGGAGAAACGGAAAAGGGTGTCTCAATGAAATTGAAAAACTTCTGCAGTCAGCAGTCTGCAGGCGATAACCTCCCGCTCGCCTCGGAGCGACGAAACTCGTCACGTTTTAAGGTACGACTACGAGCTGTGTATGTGCAATTTCAGCGAGCCGTCGCTTCTGTTCTACTTTCTCAAGTTCCCCTGCCTCCCTTTCCCGCCATTTTTTTCCTCTTTGCGCGCCGCGCACTTCGTCCTCCGAGTCCTCCGAAGGCTAGTACTTCTGTTCTCGGCGAGTAACGATGTGATTACGAAAAATTCAAGCTCGAACGGTTGAACGTATCAAAGCGAAAGAGCGGAATTACTACAAAATGTGAAAGAGGCTCCCTGGAATTATTTTTTACACTACTTACTGAGCGATATCTAAGAGATAATTGCAACAAAGCATTGTTTAAAAATTAAACAACATTTAACATTCTATTTTTTAATTACCTTAAGTTGATAATAATCTTATGATTTCGTGTCTAACAGAAAAAAGCATTAATCAGGCAAAAAAACAGTTTTTAATTTACACTATTAATAACTTGATACCAAAGAAGAACGTTAATTTCATCTGCTTACAGAGATGAAATCGTAAAAGCCAATCGTATCAGTAGTCCGCAAAAGCGTCTTAATCGGCCAAAGCTACAAATCGCATCCTCGGTATAAAAATCCCGCCAACCCTCAGTCCAGCAGATGCTCGAAGCGTCCAGCTGCCTCGGAAGCAGCTCCTCGAAAAAAGTCGCTCGCATTCGCTCGTTAGCCGAGAGCGAACGCCGGACACGCAGCTCGCGTCCGATCAGCCGTTTATATAAATAAATCTCGTTAGACTTGCAGGCTCTCTCTCTCTCTCTCTCTCTCTCTCTCTCTCTCTCTCTCTCTCGATCCCTTGGCGATCTAATCTGGCGAAGAGCTGCAGCGCGACGGCTGCGGTCTCGACTCGTCGAAACCGACGATGCACCGCAACGTAATCTGCGCGGTCCGCGAAATGCGCGCGCGGCGACTATCGCGTCCATGAATATTTCAAAGCGTCGCGCGGTTAATCCGGGAGCGGAGCGTGTTTATGCCGGCGCTCTACTGCCGCTGCCGCTGCTGCTGCTGCTGCTGTTGCTCCTGAGGGCTGCCGGCATGATTTAAGGGCAAAGTGCGCGCGTTTGACGCTAATTAAAGACGAGCTCGCCACGAGAGAGAGAGAGAGAGAGCAGCGGCTCGCAAAGAAAGACGCGCGCGCTCGTGTAGGTGTGCACACAAGTGGCGGGCGTTTCTGCAAACATAATTTCGCAGGGAATTCTGCTGTCTTGCGTGCGTGTCGATGATGGGGCCGGTAAATCTGGATGGAAATTATGTTGCGAGGCCGCGTAAATTGGGTTGTAATTGTTATTTGTTTGCGTACAATGCTTTATTTGCCGTGTTCAATGGAAGAGGTTCGTTTGTTCGCATTACGGGCGAAGTAATATTGGCGGATTCGTTGCTAGTCCACGTTTTGTTTGGAGAAAGATTGTCTACTGGATTGTATTGCATTAGCATTTAATATATTTTTCATACATTGTGCCGCGTTTCGTTTATGCTTTTCGCGGTAATGACAATCTTTTTTATTGAATTAACCGTTAATATATATTACAACAAGCTAAACGACAAAAATGTTATTTTCCCAAACACGCCGTCAAAGACAAGGCAACTTGCCCGCTATCCACAAGAATCCACTCGACGTCCGTAATAACGTTCATCAGTCGGTTTGAAATTGAAAGCGGCGAGCGGCTCTTGCATTGGGCAACGAGTTAACGTTAAGCTCTGGCACAGCAGTGATTCCAGCAGCAAAGCAGTCGACTCGCATCCGGGCACATGCTCGAACTTAGGTCTTTCCCTATCTCCCTCTCTCTCCCTCTCTTTCAGCGATTCGCCGGCCGGGTGCTTGTCGCCTCGGGAAACTCATAGTCGCCACTGACTGTCGTTTACACGCACTCGTTGTTTGTTGGCGCGGAATAATATTCAGTGGTCGAGTTCTGCGCCCGAGCACAATGCAGGATGGAAACTGGCGGGCCTCGTGCATTATGTATATGCAGAGAGCGCTCACCGACCGCGGAAAGCTGCAAAAGGAATTCTCGTTTGTAAGTAATTGCGAGAGGGCGCTTGCTTGCTTACAGGTGAGTTTGCTTGTTTCCAGTTTGAGCTTTTAGACCTGGAGATTAATGATTTTCGGCCCGGGCTGTTGTACACGCTTTGAGTTCTTGTTTAAACCTTACTTATTGTTGGCAACGGGGGCTTTTAGAGGTAGAGAATAATAAATTCGAAGTCTAAGAATGATTCTGTTTGCAGCTGGCAAGTTCAAAAATAATTTGAAATTGATCTTTTAACATTAAAGTAATTACAACTTACGCGCCCCCAACGAAATCAGCGAAAGGCAAACATTTTCATACACCCACTCTGTGCACCCTTCAAAAGCACTCATACCTCGCGCGCACCTCAATAGCATTGTTTTATCTGGCGGGCATTTAAAAGAGCAGCCGCTGCGAGCGACAGTCCGCTCTCGTGCGTCGCGACGACAGACGGATAAAGGCGCGCGAGAGACAGCGGGCCTCCTCGGTCGAGAGTCTACAAATTAATCAATTGCAATTATGAGATATACTCCGAACGCGGCAATTACTTTGTACTCAATTAACAATGCGCCCAGGGTTAACTCGCCGCGATTTACCAAGACGAACGGCGCGGCGGCGGGAGAGCAGCTCGATCGATCGAAATGTGTTCGCTACTGGCGGCGCGTCTATGTGCGATGTCGGCCGCGCGCCATTGTTAGATCTAATCGGCGATGCTCTCAGCTCCAGGCACGCAGCCCCGCCGGAGCAGCGCACTCAGTTTTAGTGCTGATTCAATGACGCCGGAGAGTCGATATAGAACGTGGAGTTTTTTGTCGGGATATCTTGTTGGTTTCGACAAAGTAAGAATGTTTAGCTTTTAATTGACTGTTTGACTGTTTGGGCCTCGATGAAACTTACAGAGATGACAAGTTATTTTAGAGACTTTATAAAGTGACAGAAACTCGTAATATCAAAAAAGTAAAATATCTCACCGCCCAGGCGTTTATTTTGAAAATCTAATAAATTCGCGCTACATTAAACGAGAAAAGTAAAAAATAGGTCATCAAAAAAATCCCAAACCTACCGCCCCAACCCGTGCAACATAATCCAGCGTTTTCATAAGGACGCCTTATGGTAAGTTAAAGGCGATATCCTCCCGCAAGCATCCTGAAAATTTCATGAATTTGTATTCCTAATATCCCTCCCGCCGTAATTCTCCGGAGCCCCGTGCAAAAAACACAGACCGAGAGAGAAAAAAGCGGCGGACAACAGCCGGGTCCGAACGAGGGAGGACGAGAGACAGTCATCGGGCTCGACCGCGCATAGCCCGAACGTCTCGCATATCGCGACTAACCCACTTGCCTCCTTTATTATTTCCCCCGCCGACTTTTCGCGGCGAGGAAGACGCAATCGCGCAAAGCGATTGGCCGATTCAATTTTCTCCGAGGACGATTACGCTTATGCGCCCCGAAGTGGGACGCGCGGTCCTCTCTCTCTTTCTCTCCCCCTGATCTTGTTTTGCTTATGACAGTACTCACGCGACGACGCGATTGCGCTGGCTGGCTCGGGAATGCATGGACGCCGCCTCGAATTTCGCTTACCTGCAACAGAATAAAACGTATAAAACTGTATATTCGGACGCGGAATGAGGCAATTTATTTTTATGAAGCGGGAGTTTTTCGAATTTCAATTGGGTTATTGAAATCAAATTTACTTTAATAAAAGTCTGCAATTTAGCTGCAGTAAAATGGAAAGGAGATCTCGTTGATTTAAAATATATGTCACATTAATCATATTAATATAGCGTAAATCGGTTTATTAACAATCGCAATTCGATAAAGCAATGAAATTTCATCGAAAATGTTCAGCTTCGCCTTCGAAAGATACACGAAAACGAGCACGAAAAAGGTCGTAAAATTAACTTCGGTTCGGTACGCGACACTTAGCATGTAGATTACGTATTACTCGCATAAACCAATTCATAAAATCAACGTCGCTCTAATCCTGGAGTAAGCAACGGCGCAAGCAGCGAGCACACACAAACGATATGCATAGACAATGTAACTCGTCGAAATTGGAATTCCTGTCCTCCACGGCTGGGGATTCATTTCACTAAACTCGATTACGCTTCGTAGCGTCAAAGCAAAAAAACAAGGCGAAGGAGAATCAAATGCGTTGGTCAGTACAAGTATAAAACTAACCCAATTTTTTTTTTAATCTTATTATTCTATATATTATTTTGTGTAGCCTTGTTTATCCTTGTCTTAATTTATGAATGAAAATTTGTGTAAAAAAGAACTTACATCATTAATCTACAATTTTAAAAAAAGCAAAGACTTTTTTTCTTTATTTCAAAAAAGAGAATCAAATTTCAGCTGTTTGAATCATTTACTCGAGCGTGCATTATGCGAGAGAATGATGTCTGGACATCAGTGCTCGGAGAATCTTCATAAGTTTTGAAAAAGCAGACGCGTCGAGTTCGCTGAATTATACCGTGAACCCGACGAACGCGACAACGACTTTTTATTAAAGCTTTCCGAAGTAAATTTTTTATGCGCATCAAGCAGCCTCGCTGTTGCTCCGCTCATCAGTTATCCTCGTGATCGTTTGTCACGCCATTATTACCCTTCATAAATTTACAATTTACTTCCATTAGATTACGTGGATTTGTTAAATTTAAAGCAATATCTTGGCTTTATGGGTGTTGATGGAGAGCAGCTTGAAGGGGAAATTGTGACGTAAGCATTTCTCAGGTATTTCCGATGCAATGACCTGTGAATACTTTATATTTTTTATAATTTTGAATATAAGTAATTTACTGGAGAGCACTTCGCAGAAAGTTTCTTAAGAAACGAAAAGACTACTTATCTTCGAATTAAAATTATTAAAAAAATAATTATAAATTGAGGTCAAAAGCATACTTTAATGGCAGGATTCAGTAAAGAAGGTATAACTTACAAAGTGCCTTATGCTATACTTAAAAATAAATCTCTTCAAATCTTACGTTTAAACAAATTGCCCGGCATTAAATTCAATGATCATCAGTCGTTCTTAGAAGGTGCTGCGCGCAAAGCAGATGTCTACCCAGGCACCTTACATATTCAAAGCGACGAGCAATCCTAATTATCAACTTACTTCCAGCAATTGCGGGTCGCGGGGCGTGTATAATGCAAAATTACGCCGCGCTATAAGGGCGCAGGAGGATTCCCGGCTCGAAAAAAAAAAAAAAAAAAAAAATTGCGCCGTAATCTACGTCCGGATCGTAAAGCCGATGGCGGCCAGCGTCTTCTCTCGGCCGTCCGCAAACACCTGTACGCAATTCTCGCGCGTATATACGCGCATCCGCGGAGCGCGTGTTGCGCGTACTAAAAGCTAACGCGGACTCGCTAGGAACGACTTGTCCCGCCGCGGCAAGCGAGTTATCGCCGTGAGCCTTGTTTTACACTCGCTTGAATTTACAAAGTGCACTTGGCGTCCGTTTTAAATGTATTATTCAACGCTTAGATCATTTTTTATCGGGGCTTCGAATCGCTAACAATGCGGGAGATGCTAATGAGGGAGCTTCGGGCGATGTAGTTTGTTTGTTTTACAATGTTTATAGAAGCGTTTCTTCAGTAGGGGCGAAGGGTTCGTGAAATGCAGGTATTGCAATTCTTATTTTGGAAAAATCAGAAAAGGTCACCTCTATAATTTACAGAGTACATTAAATTTTACAGCTCGACTTTGCGAGAAATTTCGCCCTTATTAATTATTCAAAATCGCGCAGAGATAGTTCTGATATTCATAGTTTCGAAAAGTGCGCTTTCTTTTCGCATTTCCTAGTAGGTACGTAGAAACGATTTGAACGTTACGTTACGTCGTAGAGAGCTTGTTTATATACAAGTCTCTATTCATGTATATTCCAGAAGTACACCAAACTGAGTAGACCATTTTGGATTTGAATTTACAAAAGATAGCCTAGTGTTTTATTTATAATATTTTTTTCATTTTTTGCTGTAAAATAAGTTTATTCAAACTAAATATCAAATAAAATAACTAAAATTTTCTCGATTCTGCAAAGGATTATACGAAAATCAATAAAGCTTATAATAATAATAAATCTTTTTCCAACCCTTTTCAAACTGAATTAATACACTTTTCATTTGTAATCCGGTGCTTTTTGAAAAATGAATAATTTCAATGAAATTGCCAGTTTATATTGAACTTCGAAATTTCCCGGCTCATTAATTTCATAAAATATCCTCAGAATTCCCATTACCTCTCCCCCGGCGAGCGCATTAAATTAACACGCGGCGCGGCCCGAAATCGTCATTAATTTACGGCTCTCGCATTCGGAACTTAGAAATTCGCGGTGATCTACGCGGGCCAATATCGCGAATAAACAGAAATCAATTAACGGGCCAATTACACCTGCTCACCCGCGCTCCTCCGCATAAACAAGAAGGATACCACCGCCGATGCAAAAATACTCCGGCACCAACAACAATCGTCCCCCGAGAGAGAGCGCAGTCGTAAAACAGGCGGCGTCACTGGCCGTGTATGCGCCGCGCGGCAGTAGCATCCGGCGTGCACCAGGTGCGCGAGAGCCAAGACAGGTGCGCGCGGGGATTCACCTGCGAGCGCTCGGCAAGCTGCCCGGCTCGTGCCCAATTCACCAGCTGGGACACGCAGCGACAACGCTTACGAGAGGACAAAAATCCCGAGGCGAATTTGCCGCCCTTTGCTCGCCCGATGATGATGAGGAGCGCGTGCGCCAGATTAGAGCTCCACCTCGGAGGCGGGATTGGCCGCGTTTGAGGCTTTGCGAGCGATTATCCTGGTTACGAATTGAGATGTATTTAATAATGGGAGCTTTGAGAAATCGAGGCTTCCTATTTTGTGAGATATATTGCTGAATCTATTGTACTTGTTATATACAATCAATTTATTCAATTTGAAAAAAGTTCAAAAATATCGTAAGGTACTCATTTAAGTCTTAAAAAAGATATTACAGCGGAGCTCGAATTACGATAATTATCATCACTTATGTCAACTTAAAGTATTTAAAGCCGTCACCATGAAATGTACACCTTAGTTAATCGTTCTGAAATCTCAAGATTAATCTCGCGTTTCAATTAACCCTGATTTCTTTATTTTTGAAACTCAAGACCTTTGAAATAAATTAATAACATATTTAACAATAACAATTAATGAATTTTTACAGAACCATTCCACCTTGTTACAAAATTATTCGCACGTTATCCCCAAAAAAAACTTATCCTCCTATACCCAAGACACGAAAATCCCAAGAACTCGTCGCGATGTTACGTAAGCCGAGCGTCGACAATAAAATGCGAATTAAGAGCGCAAATCCTCGCGCGTCAGGGCTCGCACACTCCAAATGTCCCCCACTCGGCGCCACGCGACAAAGTGCAGTAGCGAGAGTAACACAAACGACTCGGGGCGACTCGGCGTGTGTGGCTGCAGGGCGGAAGCCGGTAATTCAATCCACGGATGTCGCCCGGGTCAAAGAGAAAGGCTTACGGCGTTAAGGCGACACACTGCTCCGGAGTGACTTCCCCCCTCTCCCTAAGCCTCGCCGGGGTATTCAATTTTAAATAACACCTGTAGCATTCGAGCCTTCTTCCTCTCCTCCGCGCCTCATATTTACCGAGCCGAACGCTCATCCAATAAAGGGGAGAGAGAGAGAGACTGCACAGGTGATGGCTTCGAAGGCCTCCTGCTTCGCCCCGCGCTCCGGTATTATATTTTTATATCGCCTTGAGTCTTGCAGGGAAATTTTCGCGCTTTTCTCTTTGGCTTTTATTGCCGGCGGGAGATAAAGATAAGGTTTAATGGCCTGTTGATACTCTCGGAATACGGCTTCGGTGATCATTTTATTAAATTCAAGCGCACTGGAGATCATTTTAAAACTGATTTTACGGCCTTGTGTTCCTGGTTATGCGAGCGAATGAGAAATTACAGTAAATAGGTTTTATCTTTACGAGAAATAAAATTAGAATTTCAGACAATTTCAATGCTTATGTTAATTTAATAGGCTTTCGGCAAACGCGGTCCTCGGAGAAAACACTTTATGTTAGATGAAGCAATCGATCAATAGAAACTTCCCCGAGAACTTCCTTCAAGTCATTCCATTGAGGTCTAATCCAAGTCAAACATGCAAACAAATTCGTTGCACTGAATTTTCCTTGCCAAGCATTCAAACTTGCGCAATATTTGTAAATTTATAGAATTTGAAATAGGTGTTGGTGTGAAAACTATAAGCAATGTCAAAATTTCTCCACGTACTTTATTTATTTAAAATACTTAATTTAAAATAGAATCTGCCGTATTAGTTTTAAAATTGATTGCACACTTTGATGCTCCAAAAAAAGATATCTCTGTAATATGTGTAATTAAAATTTTATTACAAAATACCGTTTATAACTTTCTGCGGATTTTGTTCGAACAATATTTAATAACATGAAGAATGTGGAAAGTTTCTTGTGAAAATTGCATAAATTGTTTTAAAATGAACTTCAATCAAAAACTTTTGCAGTTAAGTTCAGCTGTCAAGAGATGTATGAAAGTTTATTAAATTCTAGGCAAATATGGCAATTCATTAAAACTCGTTTACCAATGTACTTCATTTTTAATTTAAGTAAGCACAACAAGTATCTTTAAACTGGCTACTAATTTCATAAGGAGGATAATAATCTAGGCGATAATGAGCAAAGCCTCATCGAAAAAGTTTCGCATTGATCATGTACTTTAACATACTGCTATTATTATTACGTAGTAAACAATTTTCAAAGAAATGGATCCATTAAAAAATTTTAGTGTTCATATATTTTCTGACATATTTAAAATATTACAATTCAATTTATTATTCATTTCAATAATTATTTAATAATTATGTAATGAAATGCAGAAATAAAATTACTTCAAATTAAATGAAAATTGTAAATTAATTAATTACTTTCACATTACTTATTGACATAAATAATCTGTAACAATAATTTACAGTGTAGTCAAAGAAAACGTTTTTATGAATTTTAGAAAAGATTTAAATTTACAGTCAATGAAAAGGAGAATCTTATTCACAATATTCTCATAAATAAAATTCAGAAAATATACATTGAATCTAAAAAAAAAACCATTCAACAGGTGCACAAAAAGTAAATACCCAGCTTTAGAAATCCATTTTCCACTCAAAACAAAAAGTTGCACTCGTTACCAGCGCCTCTCCGCGGGGGCATCCCTAAGTATCATTAATCGATTAACGCCGGCTGTGGGCAAGTGAGCTTTGAAAAAAAATGTGACGAGACAAGTGGCTAATGTCAAAGGGCGCGACTCTATGGCTCTTCTTGGTCGTGGCTTTTATTTCAACAAAATGTCTCGATGAAAAGCGCCTCGGCTCCCATTCACATGGTACGTCGATGTAGTCACGGCTCTTCTGTTCGCCGGGCGATAAGAAGCTCTTGACTTATGAATAAACCTTTACGCGAGCGTTATTATTATGATTTTAGGCTGTTATTTCGTGCGATTTGAGGCGAGAAGACTGTCCTTTAGACTGGTTCTTCGTTTAATTTTTTTTAGTAGCCTTTCTTTTGGAAAGTAAATTTGAAGCTGAAATTGAAGAGAATTCATTTAAATATAAATTGCGTTTTATATGAGCTTGTAGGTACAGGGATTAAATTAAGAGTAATTTTAAATCCTTACATTATTTTAATTTAATTTATGTGTAATAATCCTTAAACATGTGGTTTTGCATATTATAGTAGTATTCAGCTCTTTGCTGCAAATCTAAATTATTACACGTTGCCTCTGTTCAATTTTTGATATTAATCTTTTCGGGATTAAATAAGTAAATTCAATTCAATATCTCGAAATGAATAAAATTGAAATAAACTATATTGAATCTTCCAAAACCCCAAGATCGATCTCTTCTTCCGCAGACTTCTCTCCAACATTTCTCGGACCATTTAATGGCTCGCAGACGTCGCCAACCTATACATTATACGTCTTGCGAATTCCCCTAAACTTATAAGTACTAACGTATATACATCGCAAGAAGTGCCAGGCAGTCGCCTGTATAATAAATACATCGGAGGCGTCAAGAAGAAGAAACTGCAGACTCCGTTATAGATACACAAGCGTGGATGGCGGACGAAAAGAAAGCGAGACCCGCAGGCCTACTTAGAGCCAACTTCGGTCTCCAAAACAGCTGGGCCAAAACCTCCTACGTTCCTCTGTATTTACGAACTTAGCGGTGAGTGCGCGTGTGCGTGTACGTGTGCGAAGCAAGAGGGTAAAGAGCAAGTTTCCGCGTGGGGAGTTTACGCGATTTCGCGGCCTTTCGCGCAGGCAGCTGCACTTTGTAAGACGCGATAAATTAAAGGGCGAGCTTTCAACGCCGCGATTTGCATATCTAATAAATTAATGCATTTATTAGATGTGTAAACGAATAATTCATGTACAGTTTGCGCTGCGCATTTGGTCGACTGACTCGCGACGTGTCTAACTTTCGGCTGGAACATAAATAGTCATTTTCTCGCCTCCGGGGGGTAGCAAATGCGGGAAATTTTAGCTTCGGCGTAAATCAAAGGAGATTTATTTTACTTGAAACGAGGTTCGAGCTATCGAGAATGTAAAAGCTTTGCACTTTCAAATGGACGAATAAATGATTCGGACGGATAAATATACTCAAGTTTAAAAATTATGATTAATATCTATAGCCACAAAATGTAAAAGAAAATACAAGCATCTGTCGAGTTTAAGAAGATTATAAATTGCTAAAAACTTCCACCTGACGCAAAATATTGTCAAAAGTTGCTTCTTATTTAACCTATTATTTATACAATGAAAAGACATTATGCAAAACACTGCTTCCAACTCCCTTGCAAAAACGTTAATTTTACAAAATTAAGCAAACTAATTTAATTAAGAAATTAGAGTAAAACATTCCCCATTAGCAATATGCGAAAACACTGGGAGAACAACTATTTAATTCAGAACTATGCGACGCGCGACGGGAGGGGGAGGGGGGCGGGTTGGATAAGTTATGCTATTGCAGCGTAAGAAACTCGCTCACATTTTCGTACGCGAACAGTTCGCGGAGGGGGACGGCGTTGACCCAACTAATCGAATATGAAAACGCTGGCTTGCCACGGCAAAGTTTCGGCGAAAACTTGCCCCGGCAGTTGGCACCGTCGTCTCGGCTACTCAACGTAAAACTATTCCTTAAGACCCTCTTACCGACGATTTGCCTATACGTATAAAAACCCCTGCCGAACGAGCAATAATAAAGAGCCTGGAAGCGAGAGAGATTCTTCCGTGTTCGCCAGAAAATAAACAAGGTCGTTTTCGCTCTGCCGAATCGTAAGGAGAAGTATTGCTTTATATTTGTAGGAAAAATTTAAACTTAAATATTAAACGTTTAAATTTATTCAAAAGACTGCTGCGAATTTAGTCGTTACTACGCTAAAATAATAAATTTATGTAGTGTAAAATTTAATTAACGGAGTACAAGATTACGTGATAACAATTTTCCTGTGCAGCGCTATTAAAGAAAGTTTCAAACTTTCCTACATTGTTTGTTTTACTGTACGTTTGTTTAAAAGCCAGTAATATGGTTATTTCAACTGTAATGAAGCAATTATATTTAATCGAACCCACCATTATGAACGGTAGTTTATACGACTTGTAAGTGAATAAAAAGTTTAATTACTGTAATTTAATATGCACGCAGAACTTGCGCATTAATCAGAAAAAGGTGGAAAAAGCAAGGGCGATAAGAAGTTAAAAGCAGGTCTGAAAGTATTTCTAAGATACTTTAAGTATAATACGATATATCCGGATCAAACTTTACGTCAAATGTTTCGCTTTCGCATATTCATTAAGTCTCTCCGTAAAGACTTGTTAAGAGCAGGCACAAGAGTTCTAAAGACGCGCAAAAAAAAAGAATTACCGCTGTAATATAACCAGGAAACTTTTCCCAGCCCTCCCTTTGAAGCCTTTTTCTCATTACGCGTTATGTATTAAAAAGGTTCTTCTAATGCGCCTAACATTTTTCAAACGCGAACAAGAGGGCTTTAAAAAAAAATTCAATAACTCGAGAAGTCATTTTTAAATCAAAGGGTAAAATAATGAACGGAGCACGCTTAATTGAAATTCATTAAAAATGTAATTGGAGCAGAAAATTATAATGAATTGTTAAATTTAAATATCAGTAAAAATGACAAGTTAACATTAAAAAGAAGCTTGTAAATACATTCCTTACGCCACATCGATTCCCAAGCACTCCTCGTCCACTTGGCACGTGCAGAACCCTTTCGAAAACGGCAGTGCTGGTGAAATTTCAAGCAGCGCCTCGAAAATGTTAGCGACGCGACGAAAACCGCACGCACATCGCGATCGATAATGCTCTGCCGATAATCCCGAAAGAGATGGCAAAAATCTCACGCTTACTCGGTCTTAAATCGCTTTAAAAAAAGGAGGGAGAGACTGGTTGCTACGCTGCTTAGCGGAGAAAATCCCCGGGTTCGATCGTCGCGGCGCAAAAATTTTTCATTAAGATTACGGGAATAAGCTCCCCCGTTCGCGCGATCTCGTGAATCGACGCTGGCGCCACGCCGGCTTGCTTTTATAATAAAACTCTCATTATTATAGAGTTATCTTCGTGTGGATTCTCCTCTCGCTCTTCCTCTTTTGTTGTATTATTCTGGATCGTTTCTTGGTACTTTATTTTTCAATTACCAGCGGTTCTATGTTTGTTTTCCAATGCGGTAGTTTAAAACTGTAAAGTTGACGACAAAATGTTTTTCATTTTGGTTTAGTAAATTTGAATCGACTGATGCAACATGCTGAAATTCAGCGAAAAAACCAAAATTCCAAAACAGTGAACCATACTTTTCAGCAGCATCATCCCGGGGGCCATTCTGCGGCTTTCCCCAGAATCTCCGCTGAAAATATGGTTTCCTCAGAATCGATCAGACCGATCCGTCGATCATCCGGCAGCACTTAATCGCCTATGTATGCCGAGCTCGTGCTGCACGTTCGAGCCATTTAGAGCAGAGATAAAGCCTCATAAAGCTTTGACTGCGAATAGACGCTCAGAGGGAGACGAGGCCTTTGACGTGCTTTTCAGGATTCCTCGTAAGACGTGCTTTGTTTTGGACAGATGAGGTTTTTTTTTTAGTTGTGAGTTAATTGAAGAAGTTAAACTCTTCTTTAAGGAATGAACGTTGGCAATTAAGAGTTAAGTGACTTCCGCGTTTTCTCTATCGTTATTTTACTTGATGCCTAAGAGGATAAACACAAAAATAACAGGATTATGAACTTCGGTACTCGGAATTGCTAAGTTCCTTTTAAGGATCCGCTCAACGAGATAAATAAAGTCTTCAATTTATTACAAAAATCAATTAACTTATCTATAAAAAATATTAATTATGAAATAGGCAGCATTACCTATCTTGTGCACAACATTTTTCACTTTCATAACGTTCCCATTAATGAATTCGATCCGAACCGATAATTTTTCCAATTCTTTTTTTATTTAAAATCCACCACGACAGCTAATCCCTAAATTAAATACTTTCAAGAAAACCTTATTTCCTCAATCAATAGCCCATAATCGTTCTTCCCAAGCGCTTATTACATTACTGCGATACTCCGGCCCCGACAAATCAGACGAGATCGCGAGCTCCGCTCGCATTTTACCTTATCATCTCCAACGTGCCGGCTCTCGCGCGCCCGAGTAATAATATTATAAGTCCATTCTCGCAAATAACCGCATGCATCATTATTTTCGCAAAAACGAGGAACCGAGCGAGATACGCGCTCCTCCCAAAAGAAGAAAAGGTGTGCGCAGCCGCGCAGCGAAAAGCGAGGAAAACCGGTCGCTCGCAGTCCAGGAAGGCGCTCGCAGGTCGCTTTAATTTCATACCACGGCCACGAGCCGCCTAACGGATTTCGCTCTTTACATACCTAAGTAAGGCGAGGAATTCCCTCTCTATTGATGATATATCGGAAGATCGCGGAAGCGGAGCCGACAGTTATGAACTCGTCGTTTTGCTCGCTGCGCTCTCGACGTTGTACGCGTCAGATAAGTCGCGACCTTGGGGCTAAGGAACATCCCGAGCGAGCTTTATAAATTAATCGCCGAGCAATTTGTTTTCCGAGACACGCGGTGCCGATAATCGTCGCGAGAGGGAAAGAGAGAGAGAGAGCTGTTCCATCGATTCCTGCAGGCCGGCAGCTCAGAGCCGTTTATTTTCGTCGGGATTTTCTAAATACAGGGAAGTTGTTAGTCGCGACCGGGAAGTGGAGATAAGGTAATGAGGTATATACCTCGCGAATAAATCATAACGTAATTTATTTCTTACTTAGATCGCTGCGTTTTATGGTTTTGAGGATCGATTCGCGAGTTCTTTTTTAGTTTTGCTGGCGAATTAAAGAAAATTTGTTAATTTCCGCGTTGGGAGGAGGTAACAGGCTTCGAATTAACCTACGAGTGATCTATTTCTTACTGGAAATTCCTTAGAGGTGAATTTTTAGCACTTAATATAGAACTGATACGCTGATGATTACATAACATTAATTTAAAACGAGTGATAAAAAATGTATTACGTGATAATACAGGCTGGAGGGAGAAAAAGACTATAAAATAACTGTCGGTAAACAACTACTTAATTATACAAAATTATCTACAAGTTGAAGCAAATAGCAGGGCGTTTAATTAGAAACGTCCAGGAACTCTCATTTTTAATTGCACCAGTAATGACATTTTGAAACTAGACAATTACTTTCGTATTCTTTTTAGAGCCCTTACAAATTTAACACACTTATCCAAACGCGTATTAGCTGAATTAACTAACGAAGAATAAAATCGAATCTATATAACGTTGAGAATCCTCGAAAAAGCAAATTTTTCCGATGAAAACGTGATCGTACACCTTCGGACCAGCATTCACTAATTGAACACCCGAATTCACTCAACGCACGTTTTATAGAATTCCGAAAATTTCTAAGCCTCTTTTTCTCTTTTATTCTCGAACGCCAAACTATTTTTGTGCGATAATAATCAGTCTGAAATCGGATATGACCGTTTACTACCAAAATTATTCCGTCTAAAAATCACTTTTTACGAATCGCGTAGAAAAAAGGGGATTGAAATTCAGTGTAATTGGAAAGCTATTGGACTTTTCGGACTTCAAAAATTTAATTGATTTACCTTACAACAAAGCTCTATTCAATACGTTTTTTTCAAAATTTAATTTTTTTTTTTAACTAAAAATAAGGGTGCAATCGAGAGGTTTTAGTCTCGACTTGGTTAATTAATAAAAACGTTCAGTTTTTATCAAAATTTCCATCCAGAGCAACTAAAAAGCGCACGTGATAATAAATACGAGCGATTCTCCAACAATAAATTAGCTAGTACAGGACTTAAGTGGTACTGTGTAAAGGACTGATTTGTCGACAGGCCGAGACTCCGACGCGTATCATCGGTACGGGCGGAATCCACGGAACCGAGAACGGATTATCGGAAGCAGCAACAGCAGCTAGCAGCAGCAGTAGCAGCAGCGCCGGCGGCAGGAACGGTAGCAATAGCAAGAACAGCGAGCACTGCTGGCTCAGCTGTAGCCGCCGACTCTCCCTATCGGAGTGAAGATTAAGTCAAGCGTGCAACATTGGATTTCTCGAATTCCCTCGAGACGGGCGCGCGCCTAACGTCAACCCGAGCGCGCGCAGCTGTACTTGAGGCTTGAGGCCCCCCTCGCGGAGTTCGGGGTGGGGGTATTACAGGCCGGATTTCAAGCTGTCTATTAAATCGTACTAATTCCAATACGCGTAAGCAAGTTTATAGGGATGAATGGGCTTGATGCGGGAGCTAGCCGAGGCTCGGCTAAAGCCCCGCGCGCGAGAACTTACTTCGAGTCTGCTTTCCCCCGTGCTGTTCCCGAACGAAAACTAGTTTCTCCTGCGGCTTTCTTCGATTCGTCATTTGCGACTTTCCTCGGATTTCGAACGACTGATTGGGTCTCGCGCGCCTGGGATTTTACGCCGTAATTCGATTTCAGATATTTCGTCAACTTCCGGAACTAATAAGAGGATTGCGAGGAACATATTTGTCGGCGTGCCCGATGCTTCGTTTAGAAAGTTTTCAATGCTTTTAATCGAAATCTAACGAAAAATTACGAGTAATTATAAAAAGTATAAGTAGAATATAATTACAAAGAACCGAGTTTAAATAAAACTTAAGAAGAGATCACGCCTTTAAGTACATAAGTCTCCTTAAACTTAATTTAAAGTTTTGGACGGGTTGAAAGGCTTGCAAAGTATTTCATCCAGCTTTTTCAATTCCTTTTTTCATATACTCGAGAAATTAGGAAAAATATTTGCTTAAGTCGATAAATACTTCCAAGGTAAGAATTGGAAGCACTACCTCAAAAATAAACGTGTCCAGACGCCCAAAAATCAAGGGTATACAAGCGAGCAAGAAAGGCAGGACCCTCTTCAAAGAAGTCACCCAGAAACCCAATTCCTCCTGTATTAGCAGCCATCAACGCGAGCATTGATCGCGCAAAAAGCAAACGTCCAGTTGACGTCAATCAAGCCGACGTCTCGACCGGAAATCCCGCAATAATTGTCGCACGAGAGGAACGAGGAAAAGGGACGGGAGCGGAATTAGTCAGCCGTCTCGGGATGGTAACCAGAAGGGGGATGTATATGGACTCCGTAAGGGAGACGATAAAGCTCTCTTTATCGCCTTTGTAGCTGCGTCGAGCCTTTCTCCATCGGCTTAATCTCCGTCGCTAATTGTGAGGTAGCGGGGAAAGGTCGACGTTCGAGAATCTTCTTGATGGATTTTCGGGTCGTACCAGATAATTAATTCTGTCTCGGAGATAACTCTCCGTTCTTATTGTATTTTATTATGGGATATTGCTGCTGATGGAGACGTTAATGCGCGTACAAAGAACTGCCAAGAATTTTCATGGGAATATTACTCGAGAGATTTTCTAAATTGTGTCTGTTTACTTCTATAAAGTATCTGATTGCGTTTCAGTTTATTAAATATCAAATCGGTAAAGCATTACAAGTTTGTAAATACTAACAAGTAAGTTAAACTTTAGACAGACATACAGTGTACTCTTCAGAGATGTATTTTACTTTATTTTTTCAGCTACCGTCTTTTACGTGACACACCGTAATTCAATAAGAAATTCTTATTACATAATTGAACAAAGATCTCTATACCGTCACTGCCTTCTTACTGCAAACACTCTAACATACATAATACCCTTCTTAGCACGAGCCCCGCCTTAGAACTTCGCAAAGCACCCCCTAATGACCTAACCAAGATGACGGATAACTCAGCCCTTCTCCTCCTCATTCCAAGCATATCGGCACCTTTTTCCCGTCCGCGTCAAGGCTAAATATCTCCCCGCTCCCTTGGCGGCGTTCCACGCGTCGTCTTCCTTACCACCCCCCCCTGTAGGGCATGAATTTGGCAGTATCGGAATTCCAGGGACGCGAGCCCGCGGCCGGCCGAGTCGCGGCGGCGGTTTCGCGCGAGCAAAACGGAAGCCAGGCCATGCGAATGCCGACACCGCCCCCTTGCTAAATCGGTTTTCGAGGCGGTCCGCGAATTATACGAGCCCTGGAACAAACGGCGCGAGCGGACCGGGCCCCGAATGAACTCGAGCGTAAACCGCATATAGGCGCGGAGTGTTTTACGTCATGCGTTGAGCGGCAACAAGGTTAATAGGAGATCGACGAGGCGCTGAATACTGTTCGGTCATTTCGTTTAAAAGGCCCGAGCGCGATGCGCTTTTGAATAGTTTATAATGTTCTGCGATTTGACGGTGGCGGTTTTGTATTGCGGGAAGTTGTTGTTCGCTTCCCCGTGAAAATGAGTTTTAGTTGTTTTAAATATTTGATGAAGGGGCTAATTACAAAAATTTAACTACTAGAATTCAGACAACGTTAATTAGCATTAATTCGTTATTAAATTCTCATATGGTCCAACATCAAAATTCAGTTTAATAGCAATTTCAAACAAACAAGTGGAAAATGCTCATTTGTTCATAAATGCTTTTGTAAGCACATAATATCAATTAAGCTTTTAATACGATTCCATAAGCTAATAACTATAACGAATTTCAAATTTTAAATTTATTTTAAAATATCAAATCGTTACAAGTTTACAGGAGTATATTACAATTCGCCCTTTTTTATATTAAAACCATCGTCAACATCTATAAAAATTGAGATCCTCTTAGATCCTAATAAAAAATAAGGAGTTAAGTGACGAAGATATCGAAGTATTTGTGATAGGTAGTAAGAAGAAAAGTAGATGCAAGTATGGATACGAGAAGAGCGAATTATCAAAGTATTCGCGGCCCAATAAGCTCTCGAAAGATTCTCATTCCGGCTTTCTCTTTCTTCCCGTCGGTCTCTCCCTTACTTAAGGGTTGGTTTTGGCAGACTCGGTCGTCCCCAGCCGCTCCTCTCCATTCCGTCATATTGGCGCGAATAGCGCGAGACGAGGAGGTAATCTGCATATTGATCTCGAGGAGGGATGGCATCTTGGGAGCCGCTACCGCCGCGGTTTTGGCTTTACTAAGACGGGAGAATGAGAGAGAGAGAGAGAGAGAGAGAGAGAGAGAGAGGAGAGTTTGGCAAGCAGCCCGTGTACATAGTAGATGGAAGGAAAAGGACGAGAGAAAATGGAATATGTAAAAATGCTGGAGAGTTAAATTAAGGAGAGTCGGGACGAGGGAAAGAGCGAAGAAAAGGCGTGACTAATGGCTGAATAAAATGACGAGAGGGTGACTAAGGTAATCGAAGTGCTGCCGAATTGTGAAATTTTTTATTAGCGGCATTATGATGCTCCTCTTGTTTGCAAGCAAAATGGCTTGGAAATTGGAAGCGTTGATTATGTATGGCGTCGCGGATTGATTTGCAATCCCCACCGTCGACGTATATTTGTACATAATTCTCATTCGTATTTAATAGATTGTTACAAGTACTGAAATGTCCGTCAAATTTCCAATATAACATTTTAAAGCTATTAGAGATTTTTTTATAATGTTGAATAATTCTTCAAAATATGTAACCGTTAATTACATTAATTTGACCTGCAAACTTGAAAAATCTACTTGCAAGTTTCAGATCAACGATTAAGCAAACAAAACTTCTCGTGGCTCTGCATAAAAGTATTTATCTGTCTATCCGCCTGCCTTTACATAGCTGTGCAACCAACAAAGTTCCAGAGCAAACAACGGCAATAGCAAATTCTCACGTGTGCTATAGTATCGGCCATGGTTTGTGTAGCTCTTGATTCCTGTTGTCTCAAGTCCTCCTTAACCGTACAATTCCATGTCTCTATACAAACATTCGTCGTTGCAGGGTTAAACCGGCTAGACGATCGCCTCTAGTATTTCAAATTATGCTCGAGAAGGGACTTGTTACCCAGATAACAATCTAGGGTGTTGTAATATACTATACAAGTAAATGAATCGTGCTTTGGCTGCCGATGTTCGTACTGTTACGAACGGCGTGATTAAACCTCAACTATTACTCGTGAAACTGTTTAATTAAGATGCGAAATTAGGTAATTAATTCTTGCATTATTGAAGGCATCAAATTGTGTGCTAAGGTTAGAAACAAGTTTTATTGGATTAAATTTGTGAAATTGCTTTATAAATATGTAACTGTATTATGGTTTTTTTATATTTTGCTCGTGCGTCGTTAAATTTTCGCCCTTTATCAATTATTCCCTAACTGTTTCTGTCACAATGCCTTTTCATTAAAGAGAGCCAACAAAAAATTCGTAATCTCACCAAAGGAATATAAAGTTACAGCTGTGCAGTTTTTAACAAGTGAAATAACCCTCACATCGGTAAATGTCCATTAGCTCCAACTTAGTCAAAGAGGCACACGAGCTCCATAACGCAGCTTTCATAATTCAGCTAATCCACTTGATTAAAAGCCCTGACCCGAAATCCAAGAGCCTTCATCGTAAGCCTCCGTTGACAAACCGTCGGGACGGCCGCTAATCTTGCCAGCCCATTACATTATCATTCTCCTTGGCCATATTTCTATACTCTCGCCTCCGAGCGAGCGTTCGAACTTATCGCAGTCGGCGCTTCCAGAACAGACGGGTTTCACCTGACAAATAGGAAATCCCCGGCAGATCGCCGAGTCGTCGCGTGTATACACACAGAGAGCTGGAGCTGCTTCCAATTTTTCCCCGAGAAGAGATCCGTTCGGCGCAGTGTATATTTCTCCTGGGATTGTTCGCGAAATTCCTTGGCGACCCTTTCCGGGAGCCCTCTATATCTCCGGGATCTCCTTTATTTAGCATCGGAGACCGAGCGATGCGCCACTCTGCGCGCGTACGCGAGTGTGCGAGGCTCGGTACAATGGAGGGTTAGTCGCCCCTCTCGCTTTTTTTTTGCGCCGGCAGCAAGCGACGCTCAATTTTAAGCTCGATTGACTTCGATTTTATACGAATTGCGCAGATGCACGCCGGTACGCTTCCCTCTTCACTTCTGATTTGCTGCTCTTTCGAGACTTACGATTTTGGACTTTTCGTGGGATTCTTAGGAGCTGCGTGGAAGGACCAGTTTGTTATAATGATTTATTCGACAAATAAATAAATGCAAGCTTCTATTATTTATATTTAAGGATTATAATAATAATAATATCCTCTTTTGATACGGATTCTATTCTCGTCAAAATTTCACAGTTTCACGATAACCACCGACGTAGTAGTACGTTCCAACGTATTTTAATTCATAAACCAATATAATTCACGCAATACTAATTGCGCGCGCGAAACAAATGAAAACCTTTGAACCGTCCCACTTCTCCCCGTCCGCATCAATCATTACAACCATTACATAAATCTATCGGCAGTGCGAATTAACTTCCAGCTGGAGTTTCAAAACCCAGCCAGCCAAATTGCACGGTAGCAATTTTCACACGCGCGGCTGCTCTACAATAACGCCGAATCAAAATACTCCTGGCCAATTTTTTTTTTTTCTTTTTTTTTCACTCGCTCGCTTCCGCCATAAATTTCCATAATTCAAGCGGCGAACGAGCGAGCATGAAATCGTAAAAACGTGCGAAATTGCTTTGTCCGCGAGAGTAGACCTTTTGCTCCCGAGGCTTCCCCCACCCCTCCCCCGCGCTCAGCTTCGCGATTCCCGAGCAGGCCGCTGATTAATTCAGAGGCTTCGGCGCGCAACGAGGGAGAGCACATAATTGCCGCGGCGGCCCGCATTATGAAAATTCCTCGTTTTCGATAAAACCGATCGGTCGCCCGTTTGCAAAATGCTCGAGCGCGACCGCGAGGAATACAAAGGCGCGCGAGTCGTGGAACGCGCCGACATTAATATCCTGTAAAGTTACCGTCGGGTGTGCCTCGAAATTATTTTTCGATCGCGCGCCGATTTATGAAATCGTCGGTTGAGGACTGGGTGTGCAAAAGGAAATCTGATATTCTGACGGAAGAAATACGAAATTCATTTCTGTTCTCTATTTGTAAGGTTCGTGGAGAAATTTGACGATGAAAATAAAATATTGCTGCATGCTTTTTCTCATTTTGGCATCCTCTTTGCATAATCCTTGCATCAAGCAATCTGCTTAAATCAAAAACTTCATTTGGATTCCATAAACAAAACTTTCTGTTAAAAATCAAAAATTAAATTAGTTTTTGAAATTTCCCGATAAACGTCAAAATATTTCCTAGCCGAGGTTCTAAAATAAATAGCGACAAGCGATAAAGGACAAAACTTAAATCGAAAACACGCGACAGAGTTTCGCGCGGCGTGTCAAACGCAATCCGGCACAGGCCGTCGGGACGAGAGGTGCAAAGCCTCGAATCCGGCAACAATCCGTTAAACGCGACCGGCGACAATAATCCCAGGGACCGCGTCGGCCGGCCAAAAATCTCGCTGTGAAATCCAAAATTAATTACAAAACACGCGGGCGCCGATAAAGTCATCCCGTCCGGAAAGTATAACGCCCGGCACACCTGTTAGTGCGCGCCCAGAGCTCGCATTTTCCCCCGCAGGAGACATTTTTCGCGCGGCAATATCGGCCGCGCGCGTTTTATAATCTGGCTTTAGTGCGCGAGGCTCTTCATTATTCATGCGTTCCGCGCGCCCGCCGCGAGTAATTACGACTCTCGAGCTTTATTTGTATTATTTATATGTGTAAACGTATTTTTTAGCCGCGACGGGGGACTTTATTGCCCGGCGTTTAAAAGCTGATTTTTACGCGGCCGTTTGAAATTTCGCCTTGTTTATAAAATTGCACTGATCATTCTTTGCGTGTATAATAAAGAGGATTTTATTTGCGGCATTGTGATAAAATAATAAAATGCGTAATTGTGATGCCGCAATAATTCTGCTTTCGCGATTGAGTTATAATATTGTTAGTACTTTAATTCCTCGAGCAAGTTTTAGAGCTTACTAAAGTTTCTCTGAACATTGAAGAAATGTAAATTTCTTTTAATTTTCGTTTAATCACATAGTTGATTTTTTCCTCCGTTCGAAGAGAAAGCGAATTAGATCTCGAAAATCCGAGCAAAGTCTTGCGCCATCGCAATTAAGCGATTTCCTCCCCCCAAACATCCAATCGCTTAGTCATTAGCAATCAGCGCAACACTCCGAAACCAATGGGTAACAATCGCTTTCCGCTCCCGAGCCTTTAATTCAGTTTCTCCTCCAGCGCGGCACTCGCGTTTCGCAGGCGCGGGGGGGCCTCGACGCCGCGGCCCGGAGAGGGCAAAGATTTTCCGGGTCGCGTGATCCCGCGTCGATCATAAATTAATCCGGGGGGGGGGGCTTGCTCGCGAAAAGCGCCGCCCCGCTCCACCCCGGTATAAACTGCATCAATCTCCATCGGCTTCCGAGAGAGTCGATTTATCGCGCGTGCAAATCGTACGTCAGACGACTCGTGTGGCGTTCGCTCGACGGCGCTTAATACGCTCGCCAGGCCCATTGCCTATGTATGCATTTTCGTGTGCAAATGGAAAAGGGTGCTCGTAAAGCGGCGGAGCTCTCGCGGAGGGGGCGGCCCGAAACAAGCGAGAGCGAGTTTATACGTGTGTGCGCGACGCTGCACCGCGCCGCCGCTGCGAAACCGATATGCATATACGCGCACACCGAGTGATAGAACTTTATGGGCCGTTCCGCGTTTTCGGCTGCGCGGCCGAATTTTTCTATTCCCCGCCGAGGCCGCCGCCGGCGGCGAGAGTAGATTAGTCGACGATGGGAGCTGCCTTTTTGCTGGCTCTATTTTTAAGTTAGCGGGGGTTTCGATCGATACTTTTACGGGCCTATTAGCGGAATTTACATGGAGACTAGCTGCAAAAGCATCGACGTGAACATTCTACTTGTCAACGTGAAAAAAAAAATCTGCGAACCGCTTGCAGTTTACTGTTTTAGAGAGAAAATCCGTGCCAAATTTATGTGAAGGAATAAAGAGCTATTATTATCAGAAAAATCGAAACAAGATTGAATTGAAAACATTTTCTGAATTAGAATTATTCTAGCGTAATTTTTGCATTTTATTAACTATTAAAAAAGAACATGCAAATAGAAAAAATATACATAAGACATTTTTCTTCCGTAAGAAGTAACTGATGTGCCCTATTTGGGGACACAAATAGAGCGACGTTAATAAATTCTTGAGAATTGTAAAAGAACAAGAAAAATCTATAAGCACAAGAAATAAATTGAATAAAGGTACGTTAAATAACTTAGGTATAGGGGAGCAATAAAGGGTGGAAAGTAATTTGTAGGGTCGTTATTTTTTGCATTACCCGTAGTAGACGCTGACAAGCTCCCTTCGATTTATCGACAAAGTTGAACTCTGAATAAATTTTCAAACATATATAACTATATATTATATTAAATTTCTCTTTTATATTACATTTTGTCCCAAAAAAGGTAAAAATCATTCGCGCCACCACAACATTAACCAATTTTTCAATTAATTCTCCAAACGAGCCTCTCGAAGTCAGCCGTCTAAATCCCAACGCCACACCTAAAACAAACGCCATGAATCCCTCGTATCAATCCGCTCGCTCCCGAAAGCTACACATGTACAAAGCTCATCAATCGAGTGGCGCTCGTATAGTTCCTCGGCATTTACAGGCAATTTCCAGGGCCCGCGCGGCACGAGCGGCCACCGCAATAAGAAAGAGGAAACGTCGTCCAGCCGTCAGCGCTTAGAGGGCGGTAACGAGCTTTCTCGCGCGGAGCCCACACATCCTAATATCCTCCTTCTCACGTGCTGCGGGGGAAACGGCCGCGTCTGTTACGCTCCCACCCACTGCTCCCCGCGATACGTCATTACGAGCCTTCGGGGGCTTGATGGCATTTACATATCTCGAGCACGCGATCCAGGTTAATAATGGAGCGCGGGCTTTACGCCGCTCCATTTTCGCCCCGGCGCCACAAGTGCCCCGGAGATTTTATATCGCCGCGGTTATTGTTGCATTTGCGCACGTAACGGCGCTCTGGTTTGCGCGGATGATGAAGCGCGCTTGCGTGGCAATTATTATTTTTTTTTTCTCTCTCTTCGAGCTCCGTTTGCGTGTGTGTCTTGGCCGAGGGGCTGAAATGGGCTATTGTTTCGGCGCTTTTGCTAAACACGCTTTTTTCATGGATGTTGAGTCAACTTCAAGTCGAATACTTAAATAGAAGTCACTTGCAAATTTAGATTTAAATTTAATAAGGTATAAACGCATAAAAATAAACGAAAAAAGAACTCGTGGCTGCATGAACTAAATCATAAATACTTTAAATGTAATTAATGAATAATACAGTAATTACAATTAATTACTGTAACTGTTTTTTTAATTATCTGGCTTCAAGTACGCCAAGTAAAACACTAGTACTATCCTAATATAGTTCCCTGAGACACCATAACTCCTTTTACAGAAAAAAATCTCTTAGAACCCATTAAACTTTATTTCTTATTGTCGGTAAAATCTCTTTATAGTACACAACGAAAAGAAATTCACTTTTTTTTATTAAACTTACGCAGCTCGACAACCGCACAATAAACTCGCAACGATGATCATAAATCTTTCAGCGCAAAGTTCACGCACAAAGCAGCCAATTTTCCGGCGCCCTACCTAAATTCGAAGACAAACGCCCGGCCGAATCGGCGAACTCCCAAATGAGGTACGTCAATCTTATTTACCTAGCCTCGCCGACTCATCAAACAACCGTCCAATTATCAACTGGCAGCTGCGCACGCACGATCGGGCTCATCACGCAGCTCTGAATCGGGCGGCCGATCGACCGTTACCACCGAGGAGGACTGCACCGGCGGCCGGAAAAAGCCGAGCCGAAGGGAGCCGCTAACGAAGAGGCAGAAGCGCGACGAGCTTCCGGCCGGGGCGTCGTTTCTCACGCGGCGGGTAATTTCGCGGCCTGCAAAGACTCTCTCTCTCTCTCTCTCCTACGTGTGTAGGTGCGTGCGAGTACCTACACCGCTTAATTATCCGAGGCTGCAGTTCGTCTTTTTCTTCCCGCGCACGCGGCTCTCTCTCTCTCTTTTTTTCTCCTGCCTCTCTCCGTCTTTATCGCCCCTGTTTCTTTTTCTCATTTACTCTTCTCTCCCGCGACGCCACGATTCGTTTCCCACTCTGCGTTTATATTTGCTCTTGGATTTCTTTCTCGGCTCTTCGGTTAGAGGTTCGCTGCTGTCTATATGCCTTCGCCCAGCTTTTATTCGTCTGTTGATTTTCGCTTTTTATGTTTGCTTCTCACTTGCTTGGTATATCATTTTTGTCGACACTGCGCTCGATGCACGAAAGTATCTTTAGAAAGTATCTTATTTATTGTTACCGCAAGAATTTTATTGTATTTCCGCAACTTTATTAATTTCTCTTGAAATTAATACGTAGTTTGTTATTTAAGAGTTCGGTTTACGAGCAAAATTTTTTCAAAAATAAAATACATTATAAATTAATAACTCACAGAATTAATGAAAATTATACCTTTGACCTCATTAACTCCAATATTCAAACGGTAATAAAATAATTTGTTATTATATCGAATTTTAAAATAACGATAAATGACGTAATTGTACATAAAATTTCACATCTGCAGCCATAAAATAAAGGTAATGATAATAAAAACGATCGAATATAAACAATTGTTAATTTTTTTTTTAAAAGCACAGGAAATACTTTACACGAAACCACAGTATCCTGCTGTACCGTCGGCACCGAAATCAAAATTCGTTCGAAAGGCTCCCTTCCCTGATAAAAAAATCTTTCGAGAAGAAGGGGCAGCTGAAAACCCCTAAAGCAACTAGAACATTTACAAAGCTACAATAATTACGCGCCGACGATCGCTCCATACAAAAGTCCTCTGCCTCCTCGAGGAGAGTTTCCCAAAGAAGCTCAACAGTAGCAGCCTCGACAAAAGTGTTGACAGGCAAACCGGAAAATTGTCCCTGAGACAGAAGCGGCGGCGGCGGCGCCGTCGCGAATTGCGCGCTAAAGTGCGTGCT
Source organism: Ormyrus nitidulus (assembly GCA_900474335.1). Lineage (NCBI taxonomy): Eukaryota > Metazoa > Arthropoda > Insecta > Hymenoptera > Ormyridae > Ormyrus > Ormyrus nitidulus. The sequence continues at coordinate 47,488 of UCOL01000695.1, forward strand.
GTTTTCTTTGAAAGCACCATGAAATTGCAGTTTGCATTGCTGAAGGGCTTAGCGCGGATCCTCCGACGGAAAATGAACGAGTGCGAGTGCGTTTGGCGGAAAAAGGGGTGTAAACTCCGCTCGTTGCGCGGAATTAAGGGACTGCCGCCACCTCCCCGTCGCTGCGTCTCCATTTTGCGCGTTTTAATTAATTTTGTTTATTGTACGTATGAGGAAGTTGAACCGACGTGGGAAAAATTTCATTCGTCCTGACGTATAATTGTGACTTTTCCTAATTGGTTCTAAGAATTTAAAAAAGAAACTCGTCGGCTATTTTTCTCTTTTGGAAACAAAGATTTAATGATTTAATTAATTTTATATTTATTTTACTTCATACTACGATCGTACTGAAGTTGCTAAATATGTCCCAATTATGATAATTAACATTTCATCTCTAGCAAAATAAATGCTAACTTCGCTTCAACTATAAAACTCTTTTACAAAAGCTTGTAAGATCTATAACACTGTTGAAAACTCTTCAATATAATTACAATTAAAATTAAAATAAACGCTTCAACAGGATTAGCTTATCGTTAGCGCGCTTAAATTTTCAAAGAATATATTAAACGTAAATTGAAAATAAAAAAAATCATAAAAACTGACCATTAATCAATGTGATCATTGCTTCGATTACATTAATCAAAATCGATCCTTTATTTTCGATTCATCAAACGATTAATGAATCAACAAACTCCCCGATCATTCCAGTAAACGCCTAAATTCATCATTCCCATAGGATCCTCAACGACGTAAAAGGTAGACCGTACTCGACTCTCCTTATCGTCTGCGCCTCCTCCCCCGCTCATTACGTACTTTGTCGCATGGTAATAACTGCGCCTAGCTCGCGCAACGTCCGCATTAATTCTCCGTCCTCGGTGTGCGAAAACAGCAGAAGAAAAGGAAGCGGAGGTGGAAGGTCTTGGCTCGCTCTCTCTCTCTCTCTCTCTCGAGGTGCTTGTCATTCTACGAACCCACACGCAGAGGTGAGACGGACGTGAGGTGTTTGTACTTATGGTGCGAACCTTGCCCTTTATTATCCCCGCGGATCTTCTTCTTATTGTTCTCGGTCTCCTGTTTCTTATTGTTGTAGCCCCCGGCTCTTTCGCCGGCGAAAATGGGCTTGCGAGAAACCCGCGCAGTACAATGTACTCTGCCCGTGAAACCCGGACGGTACCTAATTTTTTACCTCGAAATTGCGAGCCGCTTTTATTAGGGCGACGCTTAAGCCGTGGGATTTTCCAAGGGGTTAAGTGAGAATTTTTTACCGGGGAACTCGGACGACTCAACTACTTTTTGCAAAAAAAGGGAACGTGTTAAACAAAATTTAATTGAGAAACTAAAGTTTAAAATTAAAAGATTGACGGGACAAGATTCAATTATAACGTAAACTAAATCTGTGCTGTCGAGAGAAATATTCAAAGCAGAACCAATTTGTTTAGCGTAATTTTCGAGTTGTTATCTCTGATTTTTTCCGTGCTGCTAACGATATTGCACGTTAGAACGTCATTGTTCGTTTGTATAACGTTTCAGTTGCTGCGTTCCATTTAGTCGATGAAACTTATCTGAAAATGGGACGAAGCGATCTAAACGGAACGAAGCGACCGAAATGAGCGAATAAACACTGACAGCCTATGTGCAATGTAGTTAAACGATTGAAAGCGATTGCGATAGTTTTGGCCGAAAAGCAGTTCAATCATTTCTATTTCGTCAAATAAAGGTAATAAATAGAATAAATATCAAAAATTTATTTCGAGCTTGTGACAAATGGAAGATTCAAATTTAAATTTAAATTATTGTTCGATATGGTCTATTTATTCACTAATGCTCGTGGATTATGCTTATTTTTGATATTAATGAGACAAATATTCATTTCCATATTCAGATTTTCTTCACCTACCCATTAAATTTGTAACAGATATGTTGGTTCAAATATTTTCCAAATATCCTGTCTGAAATTCATATTCGCATAGATATTCTAATGAAAATGTCCTCATTTAACCCTTTTCAATTAAATCTCACGGCCGGAATCGGTGAAAGTAAACGTCGACCTCACGGAAATAGTGAACTCGAGGAAAGTTTGCGTCTTGAACGGGAGTGAAAACTTGCCATTCTCCCTTCAATCGGCAACTTCGTTCCCGCACTAAAGCGCAATCGCACCTTCAATTTGAATAAACACCGGTAGCGGTAACCGGGCCGTAAATAAAAAAATTCTCGATTCGAAGTATCGCCGTAAGCCCCGAAGTGGCGGAGCAGCAGGCGCCGCCTTACGCCCGAAACAGTACAAGCGGAGCGAGAAGCGGCGGCGCGGCGGCCATTACGTTAAGTCCAATAAAGCAAGTTCCGCGCTGCCGGGAATCCGAAAACAATTTCCCTATATACGCGCGTTTAGCACATGCGCCGTGCCACCGGAATACGTAAAGATATCATAAAATCTCGCGCCACCCCTCCGAGCAAAGTACGGCAAGCCGTTCCTATAACTTGTATAAAAAGTGCAATAACGCCGGCGCCGCCGCCGCCCCTATTTATAAAAGGCGCACCTACGCGGCCCGCTAATGCCGAGGGAAACTGAGAAACAAATGCCCTCGTCATAAATCTGATTTATCGCCGGGAGGCTTTAGTCGGCCACCGGCGAACAGCTTCCTCGTATTCCCTATCAGCTGGATTAACTCCGGGGTGTATGGCTCTGTCGGGTATCTGCTGGTGTTCTTGCCGCGAGTCTCTTTTGCTCTAAGTGTATTAAGTCCACGGGTTCTTTGATTTTATATTGTGTTCCTTGCTTTCTTTACGTCGCTTCTTTTACTCTTCGGATTTTCCTGCAAGCAAAGCTCATTGTCTGGCTGATTTTGTTTTGAAAGTAATTTATCCTTCTTCGGTAAATGATGCCATGTGCATTGATAATAACATTATCAACCGTCGTTTGTCGACTAAATTTTCAAATTATACTTTATTTTTTATTCTCTAATTATTGTCTCGGATTGTCTGTTACAACTCATCTGTATCTACTTATAAGATACGAATGTTGTGCTCTTCATATTATATTTAAAAAGTATTATTAAATTAATTAAGCATTATTAAAAAGTAATACTAAATTAAATAAGAAATTTTTTTAATTTACAAGGCTACTCAATTCAGTGCGCGAAGGCAAGAATCCTAGCACCAACTCCTCATTCAAAGAACTAAAGTCATTCAACTTTTTTAATCACGCTTATTTCAATCAACTACACTCCTTCCGCGGCGTATAATCTTCCTCTCGATCTCCTCCGCTTTCCCAGATAGGCAAACGTCGCAATCGACTAAATCGCATCGCGAAGCCAATCTCCTCTAACCCTATTGGCTAATCTCGTGCTTTTTCTATGGCGGCCGCCATAATCCGTCGCGCAAATTCATCGCGGAGCGATTTGTCGCCGGGTATCCGAGGGGAGAGAGAGAGCGAGAGAGAGAGAGGAAAAAATCGCGCGTCGACTCTTTGCTTTATCCTCCGCAGATCCATTAGAACTTTTTCAGCCCGGAAGAGGAGGAGAGGCGGCGGAGAAGGAGGAGGAGCACTTTGCCCGAGCCCCGGCAAAGTTTCGACTGCGAACAAATGCGAGTCCCCGGATGTTTTAATCCCGGGGATGGCCGGTGATTTACGCCGACTCGACCTAGACGCCCCGACTGCTCCCCACCCAAGGCGCAAGTCCGCGCCGCTCTAAAGGGAAAAGTCTCGCTGGTCGAGATCATTGCGCGATCTTGCGCTGACGACGATTGCGAGGGCGAGGTTTCTTGTTTGGCCCCCGATTGATTGCTTGTTATTCGATTCAATACGAATTTTCGAATAAAGAAGTGTGTTGAATATGGCGGAAGTTGATTAATTAAAATAACACAAGAAATAATGTTGATAATTAATTAATTTTCAAAATTCTTTAAAACACTAATTTGTTGATCAATATCTCAATGTTTTTGTCTCCAATCCTCGTTAAATTTGCAGGAAGGCAAATTAATACATTTGCATAATAACAACTTCAGCTACTAACTAGACTAAACCACTAAACCATTTAATTTACATTTCACCCATCCCGCATCCAATCGGAGAAAAAGGAGGTCAAAATCCCGGCAAGTGAAAACTATCGAGAGGGCGATCGTAAGGGCTCGTATCCGCGGATACCCGCCACAATACCCCAAAAGCCATAAAACGATCGGACTCGCGCTCGCGACGATTACGCAAGAAAATCAGGCAGCGCGGCCCCGCAAACGGCCCTATCGATTTTCCGATCTCCCCGAGGCTCCGCTCTCGCGCGCGCTTTGTCTCGCGACACGCACTAAAACGCAGCGAGCGCCGCTCGTATTACAATTGCGCGCCGCGGCGGTTCTCTCGCGCGCGAACATCGTATACCGCGTATATCTGATAGCGAAGGACCTCGGAAATATTAATCCCTTCGCTTTAAAGAAGAGGCGGGGAAGGCCCTTCGCCGCGACGACGCATTAACTTGCAAAATAAAATCATAAGATAGATATGGGAGAGGTTGGCGGATAGCCTCTTCATCTAATTTTATGCCGGACTCTAAATCCAGCCTTTTTCGAATGCGGGGATTTTATGTTTTTCGGCACGGTCGGGCTCGTATATTTATTTATTTGCGAGGGGCCGCGGACTTGATTTATTCGGCGCTTTTCAGTAGTAAAAGGCCGAGACCGAGCAGCCGGGATTTGCGCGGGGCACTTGTATTCATGAGTGCAGGGGGCGGCCGCGCGAAATAAATGCAAGGAATAAAGAACAAAATTGTCGCGGCTCAAGTCGTTTTACAAGAACTCGGAACGAGAGACGCTTGATCCGGACTGGCCTTTTGTACCCGAGTAATTTTGGCTCTCTGATGCAAAATTATGACTTACTTGCTTAAATAAATGCGGAATGAAAAGAATGTGCATTCGCCGAACTTAACTAATTTAAAAGTACATTAAGCTCGTTGTTTTTGCTCATTTAGTTATCTTTTTTAACGCTGACGAGGCATCTTTTTATTCGTCTAGCTTAATAAAGACTATACTCTCATGAGTATCTTTAAAGCTGTTTTCTTTCTAAAGTTTCTTTTGATTCCTGCGCAGTTATCCCGATCTTTAGAGTTCTTGTTTACCTTTTAAACTAAAAGCCATGCTTTGTAGTAATTAGTTTTGCGCGTTGTAAGAAAAGTAAAAGAGATATATTTTTTTTTAACTCTCATAACATTTTCGCCTCTGATCTCCAAGACTTACCACAAACAAAAGAAAAATATTTTATTACCATAACATTCTCTGTTTCAAAGACTTAAACTTCATTTAATACCTTTATAATTGTTGGTTTTCTTTAAGAAACTTCAAATTAATTTTTGCTTCCTCTCAAGACTGAATACAGTTTAAATTTCGAAAAATGTTCCAAGCCGTTTTAAAAAGGGCTCGAGCCAAAACAGAAACCCATCGAGCGCATAACCTCCGCGCGCTCCAGGTATATTACATGTTTATATTCAACGTATAAAGTCATCGAACAAGCGAAGAGAGCTGCATCCCCGAAAATCGACAGCTCTCAAAAGGCACGTCTTTCATAGAAAAGGGCAAACGAGATGCGGAATGCATAAGGAGCAGAAGAGCTCGGGGCTCATCCCTCGCCGCGCCGCGGGGAGAAAAATATGAAGTCGACGCTCGCTTACCGAGATTTCGCAATTCCCAATTAAACACAGCCGGACCCTTTGCAGCGCCGCTCGAGCGTGAAGCTCCTTTACGAGTGGAGATGAAGGCGGCGAAATGAGAGCGCGGCCGAGGAAGAGGGGAGGCCGGAGGGAGGGAATATTAAAAGAGTTTAAGCAGATGGAACGGGGAGCATCGAGCCACCGGTGATGATGAAAGGGAAAGTGAAAAATGAAAGGGAACGGAAGTTTAATCGAAACTCCGCGATATTGTACGGTCTTTAATTTGATTACTTCGCTGATGAATTGAAATTTTATCTCCCTTTGCCCGGGTACTAAATGTTGGATGGATATTACTCGAGGAATCTATTTGAATGTACTGAATTGGGAGTAGACTTCATTTTAAAGTCGCGACTATCAAATAAAGGGCTTTGTGTGCCCGAAAATAAAGAACGAGGTAATAAGAAGCTTTTAATAAATGAAGTTTGCGAAATCAAATACTTGTTTTTTCTTCTAAGAATGATTAAAAAAACGCCGTTATTTATATAAACAATTTAAAATTAAATAGTGTTTGACTTACAGCTGTTTATAAAGAATGATGAGTTATAGTTGAGAATACTAAAGTTGTTTTATTTTGAACGTTATTATTATGTTGTATATACAACGTATAAACAATTCAATAAAAATAAAAACTATTTTAATCAGCTCTAAGTAACTATACTATATATTTACACGGATTAATAAATTTTTAAATGCCGGTTCAAGTATCCAATTCACTGCTAAGATTGAAAGTTGGTCGCGCGCCGAGACTACCCCAATTAACGGAATTCAATAAGACCGGTATTTTTAAGCGTGTCGCATTACCGCAAACTCAAAGTTCAAACAACCCATCCCTCCCTTCGACTCGAGCTTAGCACCAACAAACGATCTCGAGGCAGCGGCGGTCAAAAAAGCGCCAACAGTGATTCGAGTATCGTTGACTTAATTTCGAAAGCTCGCCGAAGGAGGGATATACCGCGCACAAAGCACATTCAGCCATAAAACTCCGTTCAATGAAAAGCGAGGAGGGAGAAAGGGGGGGGGGGGGTGGGGG